>JAJJMC010022854.1:4837431-4909005 GCA_023531435.1 Papaver californicum
GAGTGAGCAGCTTATATTGGCATTGGTATATGAAACTCAGAAGCTGCGAATTTACTTCCAAACCCATCCCATCAAAGTAGTAACGAAGACGCCCATCAAATCCGTACTCAAAATCTCTCAGCAAGTAGGAAGAGTTTCGAAGTGGAATGCACAAATATAACAATTTGGAGTAGACTAAAAAATACTGACATCAGCAAAATCTCAGGTTATAGCTGACTTCCTGGATGATTTTCCGCTGGAGGAAGACGAAGACATAGAAGAAGTGATGAATCAAGAAGAATATCTCACAGATCCCAAAGATCTTCTTAAGGAAAACCATCCAGCTGATGGGAGATATTTGTAGATGGATCAGCAAATAGCAAGGGAAGAGGAATCGGCATAGTTTTTACTTCGTCGGGAGGTGCAAGAATTGTCCATTCGTTTCGGTTTGAGTTTTCGGCAACCAACAATGAAACTGAATATGAGGCGATCATAAAACACTCAGATTAGCAGTTGAAATGAAGCTTGATGACATCAAACTTACATATGATTCTCATTTGTTGGTTCGGAAGATTGAATGAAGGTAACAAACATTCGATCTGTCACTACTAAGGTATCGAAAGGTGGCAAGTCATTATGCAACGCAAACTCCGAAACTCAAATGGCGACACATACGCCGTAAAGACAATAGATTGGCTGATGCTTTGGCTTTCGTATTTTCAATGATGAGCAATCTTGAAACCACTTCTGTACGAATAAAGTGGCTACGGTATCCATCAGAGGAGCAAAAAATTACGGTCACAGAAACATTGGCAATTGGCATGAACGAAGATGAACCAGTGGATGACTGGCGAACCCCGATTTATGAACACCTAAGCGAAGGAAAATTTCCCAGAGACAAACTGCAAGCTAACAAGATCAAAAACATGTCTACGAATTATCAGTTGCAAGAAGGCATTCTATATCGTCAGTCCTTTTATGGACCATTATTACGATGCTTATCTAAAAAAGAAGGGATGGAAATCTTAAAAGCCATATACTATGGAAACGTAGGAAATCACAGTGGAACGAGATCGTTGGAACACAAGGAAAAGGCTCAGGGGTATTTCTGACCCTAAATGTACGAAGACGCAAATGAGGTATCCCAGAGATGTGAAGAATGTCAAAGATTCGACAAAAAGATTCATGTTCCTGCAACAAGTTTTCTTTCGGTGCTCAGTCCATGACCTCTCCTAAAATGGGGAGTTGACATTGTCAAGACGTTGGTTCCAGGATCAAAAGAGAGGAAGTATCTGATCATAGACATATATTATTTCACCAAGTGGGTAGAGGCGAAACCATTGAAAAACACTGGAGAGAAAAATGTGTTTGCTTTCTTGTTTGAACATATCATTTGTAGATTTGGCATACCAACTGAGATTGTTTCGGAAAATGGAAAGCAATTCGAGGGGGAAATATCAATATGTTGTTTAATTCACTCATGATTCAGCAAGACAAGTCAACTTCGATTTATCCAGAAAGTAATGGGCAAACAAAGGCAACGAGCAAAACAATTACAGACAATCTAAAGAAAAAATTGGATGCGAAGCATAAATAATGGTGCGAAGAGCTGCATAATGTGTTATTAGCATACAGAACGACGTGAAAAAGTGCAACAGGAATGTACCTGTTTCATTTAACATATGGGGTAGAGGCAGTCCTTCTCACAGAAGTAATGATACCAACAACAAAGAAAGAAGCGTGGATAAAGAATCTAACTTCGGATCTCATATTGTCTAAGTTGGATGACCTAGAGGAGAATCGAGAGAGAGCACTTCATCACATGGAGAATTATCATTAAAGATTAGCAAGGGAGTATAATAAAAAGGTCAAAATGCAAGATTATGAGCCCCACGAGATGGTCTTACGTGAAATAACGCCATATCAAAAAGGGCCTGGAGGAAAGTTAGAGCCAACATGGGAAGAACCATACATAGTAAAACGGATTGTTGGTAGCGAAGCATATGAATTAGTGGACCACGAAGGTGAGAAGTTGGATCATCCGTAGAATCTTAAATACATCAAAAAATATTATCATAAAGCCAAAATTGGTCAGTGAAGGTTCTCGAGAAAGGTACTATTACATACCTAAATAGGTAGATTTATAAAACATGCATTACAGGCTAGATCCCCATATGATGTGATCCAAAATCCTCCCATGAGGCAAGGGCAGTCAATACATGAGACCTACTATTCGCCCAAGAGGCAAAAGGCAAACTTATAAGACCTATGACACATTACATGGAGAGGCCCTAGGATCATTCGCCTAAAAAGGTAAAAGGCACACTGAGTAAGACCTACGAGGGGACCTCATTAAGAGAAAAATAAGACCTATTCTCCTAAAGGAAAGAGGCAATTAAGACCTACATTCGTTAAATATCGTCGGGTTGTGGTTCGTCGCATCATGGCCTGGCGAAAGACATTCGACAGGAGTTATAGACTATACAAGAGGCACCAAGGTACACGGTTGAGGCATGGGTGCTCGATACGTTTGAAGCGTAACCGGCCATTTTCATATGGACAAGTCCGTGATAGTTTATGTTGGTCCCCAAGACACCCCTCTTAGGGTGTGGACCTCGTATCCTAAGCCACACAGGCGAAGGAATAAGGGGTCCATGAAAAACAATTGGTTGTGGAAGAACAGGATGGAAGGCGCAAGGTACACCTACCAGATGTTTGCTTCATTGAATGGGAAGCCATAGGGACCATAAAGGGATGGCACCCTCCTCTAGAAAGATGAGCGGCCTGATAAGATGAGGATGAGAGACTATTGATCGTGGGAGTATTTAGGCTCACAGCCTCATCGACGAAGCAAATGGGCATTAAAATGTACTGTTTCGTACAAAAAGAAAGGGTCAAAGACCAGAGATTTGCATGGGGTTGAAAAACAAATGTGGACTAAGGGAACATAAAGATTCACGAAAAAGGGACTGCATAACATTTTCGTTCAGACAAATAAAAGAACAATACATCAAAACAATTAACCAATTGATATTTGTCATTTCAACATGTAGCAAAGTTAACATAGCGCAATACGAGAGTTTATAGGCTGAGCAAAAAAAGAAAACAAAGGAAGAAATAAAAAAACAAGAAACTGAAGATCTTCGCGAAGATGAATCAAGCTCCGTCATTTTCATCAGCAGTGCCAGTATTATCTACAGAGGTATTCGTCTTGCTTTCCAAAGGTTTGGAGCCTTCATTTGCTTGCCCTATCACATTGTCAAGATTACCATCGTTGTCACCTTCTTCTTCATCTTCTTCATCGGACTCCTCTTCGTCGTCCTTATATGACACTACTTCGGGGAAGATGATAGTCATTTCAGCAACCTTATATTTCTGGCATAAGTCAGTGGAGAATTTTTGGCAGCCTTCGTTAATGGAAATTTGAGCACTTTTCTTCATCTGCTTCATAATGGATTTTGTATTCTCTACATATTAGTCAAATTCACAGTCAACCTCCTGCAATCTTCTGGCATAAGTATCCCTATCATATTTAATCTGTGACAGCTCCTCATGAGCCTTCTTCAGTTGCTCGCGGGCCTCATTTAGTTTGTTGTTCATCTTCCTCCCGGACTCTGCGAATGGGAAACAAAGCGAAAAAATTAGTAAATATATGAATCAACATTTGATAGATTATCCAACCCCGAGCAATTTGAGCTACTGGTGGGGCTTCGGGCCCTAGCTGGTATCTTTTTAGTCATTCAGATAGTGACCGACATCTTCCTAGCGATGCATTACACGCCTATGGTTTCATGGACTAATAAGGTCATCAAATAAATCATAATTACTCGTGTTGAAGGGGAAAGGACGACCGAATGAACTAGACGCCTGAAGAACCTCAACCGTATCTTGTGCGCTGGTATACCTGTACACTGATGGGACGGAAGGAACGGGGATAAACTTTCCGCCTAGATAACTTCCAGATTCTCGAGGTACCTGAGAACATTAGATTCAGTGGCTTTAGCTACCTTACTTGTTTATCAGTACTATCCTAAGGGGGGCAGAACTAGACCAGCATCCATAGAAGTGCTGAACGAGAGACTGACTAATAAGTCTGCATCGCACACAACTCTTTCTGCTTCATACCTAGAATCTCGAGCTATTGAGCTAAAAAATGGTATAAAAGCTCCTGGAGATTGTGGTGCAAGAGGGGATAAAGAAATGCCTTTCGCATCGAACTTCTTTCTGCGAAATAACTTTCTTCAAGCCTCTTCCAAATCATCCTGTTTGCTCGTTAATTCAGTCACTTTGCATTGGGTGCTAGCCAATTGATCCATGCCTTATTGGATAAATTACCAAACTATCCCTAATAAAGAGCAATGGTTCTGTCCTTTTCTTTCATGTGACCGTCAGAAGCCTTGCTATCAGGTAAAATCAACTTGTTCGTCTCAAGAACATCCTCCTTGGCTATGTGAATTGCATAAAGGTCTGATTTAGACTTTTTGAAATCCTTTCGCAACTTCTCGTGGTTTGTTTAAAATTTTCTAAGATCGGTTCGTGCTATGAAGATCTTTTTGTGTTGTGCTTGGAAGATCTTTTTCGGAAGACTGAAGTTTGGCTGCATGGGTATCCTTTCTATAGAGAAACCTTATTCTTTTCCTCTCGCAAGCCCTTTATTTCCTCTTGAATTTTAGTATTCTGACGAGCCAAGTCTACTTTAGCTTCAACAAGAGGGATATTCAACTCATCCACATTCTGAAGTTCTCGGACCAAGTGATCTATGCGTTGACCTAAACCACTCGTATTCTGAACCTCCAGGGATAGATAATCGATATGATGTTTAAATTTTTTATGTTGCTCGCGCATTGTTTCAACTTCTAATGTGCGTTACTCGGCAGCTCTCTCTCGGACTTGGCAGCGTTCTTTGAAGTAGAATACACCTAAATATAAACTAGCGAAAAGAGAAAGGAAAATAAATAGAAGGACCACCAAAAGATTCTCGAGATTTACCATGAAGTTCTTCGACTCACCTTTTTAGCGAATCCGCTACTTCTATCTCGGGGTTCAGCTTCGTTAGCATATCGAGATTATCTTTTTTCAGTTGCAAATTTTTATTCTCCAGTTTAATACAAATCAGCTCAGTCTGACGAAACTCCATCAAGGCAGCGAGATTCCGGTTGTACTCCTGCGAGAAAGTATGTATTCATCAAAGAAAGGGAAAATACTTTAGGAAAATGATGAGTAATAAATCGCACTTACCAGCATCAAAAACCCAGCGTGTTGAGTTGAGCTCAATGATTGAGATGCCTGAATCTGCGCACCCGTATCAAAAGAGGAAAAAGAGTCTGAACATAACACCATCATGGCTCTACATACTTCTTGGGGAATATCTACTACTACTCCGTCTTTAATGGCCTTGAACATTTGTACCCTAGAGTTCATTTCCCGAGAACACTTTTCTTCGATGCTCTCCGAAGTAGATACCTCTATCTGCTTCTTCTCTTTCTCTTTCTCAGTCTCCGATGATTTAACGACTTCAGGATTGATCACAACTTTAGTGGGAGACTTAAGAAGAACATATTTGATAGGAGGAGGAGGAGGCAGGGCTGATTCATTTCATTCCTTTGAGATCTCCTCGTGAACCTCTTATGTGATTTCTCTTTCATTTACCGCAGAAAGATTGTCTTCTTGGGCTTTAGTCTCCTTCAGTCTCGAGGATGAAGGCTCTGATTCCTAAGATTTTATTGATGGCACTTGGATATTAATGTTGGCCTTTACGAGTCGGCGAGACTTATTTTTTGGAGGAGGTGTCCTGTTTTCCTCGTTCACTCCCGCCTACGCAACATAACTTTACCTATGTAAAATAAAGAACATAGGCAGATGGAGAGATTATAGTAAAAAAGAAGAATATATTATTTAGAAACTTTGGGCTTCACTTTGTGAGTAGCAACGACATCCTGAAATGGCGAAGGTAAGTACCGAAGGAAACAATGGAGACAATAGCAGAGCGAAGAAAGGGGAAGATTACCTAGGGAGCTCTATCATACCATCCCAAGACCCATGGTTCATATTTAGGAAGCTCTAGTTCTCCCCCATAGGACACTGGTGAGGGATATTTTTGGAGTATCTACCCCACACCCAAGGGCCTTCTAGAATTATGTGGAACTTCATCCAGTTCTCGTCGCTTGAAAGACGGAGAAACTGGTTGGTCTTGTTTATCTTTAGATCAAGGTCGGGGAGGAGAAGTTTAGGCTATCAACAATATCGGCCTATTTGAAGCGAATCGCCCATCTCTCTGTCCGATGGTCAAAGCGATTCTGAATATAATTGGACAGGAAGTTATTCACAGTATAATCGGAGGGGTTGTAGGAGTAGGCCTTCGTATGAATATTTGAGTAGCCCTACGAACGCGCCGCGAACTCGTTGATTAAGCGAATGTCGTTACCACTCAATTGAAAGATACCACGCTGAGGCAACAAGCGAGTTAAGACCTCGCAGAATAGAGGGTTCGCGTCATTATAAAGAGGAAATTGCGGACCAGCTCTCAATTGACCTAAAGTGATTATAACTCTGTTAGCACTCCAGGTTTCTTCCTCGATCATCTTTAGGCAAAGGTTAACCCCGACGGCATACCCTTCTGTAACAGTCAACTAACACCTCGCTGGTGAAGTTCAGCATTAAACTCTTTAACAGATTTTGCTCGCAGAGAACTAAAGAGAAAAACACATGTGAAAATTAGATTAAACACAAAATATTCACATAACCAGCAAAAACTAGAAGAACACTGAGAACTTACCCAACTGGTGGACTTCGTGAAGAATAAGCATTTTAATTGGCAGCCATGATAAATTGAGAAGAAAGAGGATTTAGAAAAGCGGAAGTTAAGATTAGTTGGAATTGCAGAGAACAAGAGGCAGAGTTGCAAAGGAATTTCTGGGAAGAGATGAATATTAATGACGGAAGTTGCAGGTCTTTGCAGAAAAGAAGAAGTTAATAGAGGAATAAAAGTTAATTAAGAAAGAGTTGTTTAAGGAGAGTATATATACTCAGATAACTGGCTAAAAGGGTGGGAAATGAGAAATTAATGGAACGTTCGGTTACAAAGTGAGAAATCAAAGTCGTGGCATCGGTTGCGCGAGAAATACGGGCACGTGGCGACAATAAAAACCTTTCGAATTCTCTTCACATCCTACCCCTATTTGGATGACAAGAGAAGAGGCAAAATATGGGGACAGGAAACCACTTTTCCAAGCGTTTGCATCTGAAAGCACAAATATAAGAAAGATGTATTCCAGGTGAGTACGGGAGTCATACTCAGTCAGCATAGGGATTTCTTCCTATTTCATAAGGACCAGACACGTGGAAAGCGCTAATTGAAGATCGACGCTTAAATTTAAATTGGGCGGTTGGGCATTTAATGCGCAAGCAGAACGATCAGATTAACAATTTGTTAGCTATCGTGGCGGGTTATAATTCAACGAGGAACATAATAGCAAAGATCGTGCTAGCAAAGGGAGATCCACGAGTTAGATGGGAAAGACGAATATCAACGAATGTAAATTCTCCTCCAGGAAATCATGGCGAAGAGACCTTGAGTGAAGGATCCAGCGAAGCCAGCAGAGTTTCATCCACTTTTTCGATTTCTCTATAAGTAGACCTGAGAGTAGTGTAGTAAGTGTTGAACAATTTTTACAAGGTTGTGAGAGTGAGATATTGAAAACATTCATAGTCTAAGTCTAAGAGCTTATAATCTTCATCATATCATAATGAAATCTCTCCCATGGACGTAGGTTTTAACACCGAACCACGTAAATCCTTTTTGTTTATCATTCACTATTATTGTGCAAACTTGGACCATAAATCTAAAGATGAAAACCATAGAAGAGCATCTTAGGACGATCATTTGGTGTGTTGTAGGATTTTCCGACAACTATATCACGAGAGTGGTGAAATTATTTTAAAACTTGGATTTTTAAAAAACTAGCGTGGGTTTCACGGTGATAAAACTTAAAAATGAGGCCCGACGATAGTTTCCATATTCAATTTTTAAGAGACATTTTTTTTCAAAATTAAAAAATCCTCTTAAAATTTCGACTTTTAGCCCATACAAACAATTTAGTGTATCTAAACTTTTAATCATGCTTTCATCGCTGATTAGGCTATTTACATAAATCCTAAGCTTATTATATATCAGTAGCTAGCCCAATATGCCAATGCCCTTACAAGGAAGATTTGTAAAAAAATAATTTTCCACAAGTAAAACTAACAACAATCCCCGACCATCGGATCAAAAACAACAAACCTAGATCTTTTAGGATGAAAATCATATATAAAAAAAGAAAAACATAACAAAAAATCCTAAAAACAATAATCAAATTATGGGTGTTTAAAGAAAACAATTTTAAATTGGGGTTCCTGTCTGGGTTCCATAATTTAACTTTTAAATACTTAGCAATTTGCAAGTTATCTTGACAGAAAGATAACGAAAGAAAATTTAAACTTATGACTTGAAATAGAGAAAGGGTAGTTTTTGTTGGGTGTAATAATCAAAAATGAAGAAAATCAAATAAAAAAATAGTTGCTGATAGTTAACTCTTAATGGAAGTGATTCGTCAAAACGGATGAGCTCCTCGTATCTCCGCAACATCAAGATTGTATATAACTAAACTTTGGAAAAACAGAGTGAGTCACGTGTTTAACACGCGGTCCTTAAGACATTAGCGCCCGGCTACACTCAATAGTGATGTTATAGCCTCCACGAGCGGATGCCTCCAGGATAAAACATCCTACTACACCTACTAATAGCACTCGTAGTAGATGCTCAACTTGAACTTGGCAACTCAGAAAAACCCTTAAAGGAAAATCTCAAAAAATTAAGAAAGATAATAATAAATTATTATTCTATTGGTCTCTCCAAAAATATGGAGAAACCCTTTTTCCTTGGATGTCAAAATAGGTTGAGAAAAGTTTGTTTATATATCTCTTAATACAACTTAAAAAGTGGAAACTCCCCGACGTGGGACTAAAGTGTTTCATTCACAAAAGAAAACAAAGAAAAAAACCAAAACATGTAAAGTGACCAATAGGTCAGGAGCTCGAACCCAAATAACACAATATTTTATATTTTAATAAAAGATTTAAAACTCATTTGCTTAGCTATTGTTTTTCAACAATCCCCCACATGATTAAAACCTTGGTAAAACATGAAAAACACAAATAGATCTTGGTAAACGAACACCCTAAATACCATAGCCCGACTTGACTGAACAGACAGATGGACCGTGCGTGTGTTGAAATCATACTAGCCATTCCAATGTCCTTTTCTTCACACAAAAGTGTGCTGACCCCAGGGTCATACTATTAATTGCATAAATCATAATAATATAGAGAGCTTTCATATTTAGTTTCCCATAGTGGGACTAAAAATTTTATTCACCAAAGTGAAAATGAGCCAGTGATCCCTTAGAGACCCTTAGGTCCTAAGTATCAGAAATACCAAGACCATAGAAAACAACATAAAAATCATTTTCTCAAATGAATTAAATCTTGATGAAAAACTGAAAATCACATAGAAAATAGGAAATACCATATAGGCAAAGGTGTCCATGAGGTCTTGAACCTTTGCTTAGTGAGAGATTACCGTAACTACTTGTTAGAGACAGTGAACGCGATGTCTTGAACTGCTAGCGTTTGGTGTAATTCGCGATAACCACCACGCATGATATCTCCAAGGTTGTTGTCAAGCTCGTGCGGTTGTGCTCATTTTGTCCCTGAGCAAATATTTCGTTTCTCAGAATCAGCTTCATTCTCATAGGAAGCGGCTCACTTCCACATTCAGATAGGTGAGTTCTATCAGGAGTATTTACTGCTACACCCCACATCAATCCTAAATTGAAACTATAGAACTCATTGAAACTTATTAAAAGTCATCCTTCACATGCAGTCACACTATCACGTTTATACCATAGGGAAGGGACAGAGAATAAAATTCTTTGATAGTATTTCCTTTAACCCACCACAAATTAGTTTGTCTCATTCAAAACCTTGATTTTGGGATCTCCAGTCAACAAGGTATAGTATCCTTCACGGAAAGTTTGTTTAATGAGCTTAAGCCCCATCCCCCTTGATGCAATAAAAAACTATCTCTCTAGATTATCCTTTTGTTAAAGGGTACACTAATTTTTCTCTTGACTTCACTAAGTCTACAAAAATCACTTCATTAGAGAGTTGTTCTCTTACCGAATTAGCCTTCTTCAAGTTTGTCTAGACTTTTCCAATCGTTCATTTAATTTAGAATTACATAGTCAATTGAGTTTCAGCAATTGTGGCCACAGGCTTCGATCACAGAGGAATGCCTTCAAAAAAAAAAAGGATTTATCCATTCAACTTCCTCTCATGCTTTAAATTAAGTGAGCGAACTCTGATTTCATCTCAGTCGAGTTCCTCATGTTTGTTGGAATATTTCCAACTACTGATACAACTTAAGAGGGCGCACACATAGGCTAAGACTCTCCAAATCCTGAAATCACAACACTTTTTAATGTCAGTCCAATATGTATCATGCACATAAACAATTTTAAATATACCTCAGCTACTGCAAATTTCTGATCAGATCATCCCACTAATTCTTCTGGGGTCACAAATGTATTTGTACACCGAATGCACTGCACATTTACAACGCACATTAAACGTATCGAGTTTGACAAAGACCATTTCCGTCAGAATTTCTTCTGGTTCCAATGATCCTTTAGATCATGCATGTCTACAACAACTTAGTCTTTCAATCAAATCGTAAAAGTCACATGTGTTCTAGGTAGTTGTAAAGCATATAAAGGAATATACAAGATACATGTACTAAATACTAGTACGGTCATTACATTTTCCTCAAAAGGTTGGTGTCATATATATCACATATTTGAAATTAAATATGTACCTCAAGCATCCCAATTCTCTTGTCCTTTGATCAGAGCATCCATGTGATTCTCCGGGATTAAAATGGAAAATATGCATACCTATTTTACAACACACATTAAACACATATGATAGAGACTATATAATCAAAATTTTAGTTTGGTTCCTTCTGGTCCTTTAGACCACGTCAACAACATATTTGTTTAAACAACACAAATTTGTTAATGGTTGTAAAACACATAATAAAGGCATGCTAAACATATGCACCTTCAATAGATTTAGTGTAAATACACTTGTCTAAATTCATTAGTGTCATATCACTAGAAATCATCATCATCACATAATAATACTGTTAGGTCAATGACTTAATGCTTGGTTCAAGTCAAGTATATGTAGGTGTAGTCAGTTTGTATCTTTACCCCCTAGCGTTAACCAAACCCTGAAGGTTTGTCCACCTTTGACTAACCATTTAAGTATACTTCCTCAACATCCATTTAATGCAACATACTGACAATAATAACAAACAATGCCTGGCGTATTAATTTTAGTGTCACGTGAGTATGTGCCAAGTGATCATTACTTTATTCTATAACAACAATTTCACAAAGTCAAGCATCCGTCTAACCTATTCTATCTCATGTGAGAACCCGACCTCAGAAGACTGTTATCGAGAACTCAACATTCTCAACAATAAAAATTATTTTATTCAAATGTTGTTAACTTCAGAACTTACAAGTTATTGTAGTACAGTTCTGGTGATCACATGCAATGATTTTCTAAAGAAAATTGACTCTTCATTCCCACCTTAGACCCCCACAATTGAGGTCTACAGGGTAGGGCACATATAAGTTTAGGGTCTTCTATAAATATGCTTGAGAAATCAAAAAAACACGTATTTTCATCTTATACCCCCACATTTGAGGCATAAGGGCCTCCACAGTTATCAGGATTTCTCAACATAAGAAATTACGAGTATGTGTCCTTTAGGTTGCATCTAACTAAGACACACCATATAATGGTACTTTATACCAACATTATGATATAACATGTTCATGTATTCATTCTCAATTCATTGACGATTTTCCATTTTATCTATTATTGTCTTGATTTATTAAGCTAACACTCAAAGCATCACAAGACCATATTTCTAAGTATAACATTTCATAGTAACTTAGGTAGATAGCATTTGACACTAGTTTTAAATCATAATGCACATATTGAGAATGATATCATAATTTGATTAATGTCCATACCTGACAAGCATTGCACATCATTACCTATTTCTTCAACTGTTTTGATAGTTGAATTGTGCATGAAAATGCTTTTGCATCTTTCCCATTCATTATAGAAGACAAAACATGTCTTTTCTAGCGCACACGTTCCAGCTTTTCCGGCATTTACCAACCAATTCTTTTTATCATCTCCACTGAAAAGTAAAATTACTTAACAAAGTAAGAATGTCAATTGTTCCATTCAAATTTGAATAGACAATTCTATATTCAGAGGAGATAAGCACACAACTAAAAACAAAAGTTATCACAGATTAGCACTTATCTATCATTCAATTTAAGATGATAAAACTTCTTCCCAACTAGGATTCAAAAAATTGGTTGATACTCTCGTTTGACATATGTAATATCAAATTATCGATAGAAAATAAGTGTTCATCTCATCAAAATGTTTGTTACCAAAATATAGTTATAAGTTACTTAAGTCTCTCTCCACATTAGACTATCACAATCATCAATAAGTAACAAAATTTGGTAATAAAATACCCAAACACTTTTGTGTACATACATATCAATTAAAACACATGTGTTCGCGTAACCTTCTTGTTGCACTAGTTACTAAAAGATACTTTATACCTCACTATCCATATGACTATGGTACACTAGTACATTATGATTCTCATATTTTCAACAAAAGGTAACATATTCGAAATGATTTAGAAATCACCATTGAAATTGCTAATGCACAATTATTAACCAATCATGTGATTCACGCCAATTGATACTACACAAAGCATATATAATCAAAGTGATTTATAACATAATGCACAGTTTATACACAACTAATTCAATATCTCATTATTCATTAGCAATGTGATGCTAATCTAACACATAAGATATTATCACTTTAAGTCATAAAAATCAATTCGTTACTTGCTCTAATTTGTTTATGAGAAATATTTCAACTAAATTGAAATCTCAAGTCTGTTATGGATAAAAGCACTCACTAGTAACGGTTTTCAATATCCAAGGTGACAAAATACCACTATAAATGGTTGCAAGATCTCATACTAATCTAGAGCTTAGATACAGTTATTGATATTCTGAACAAAAATGCCCAACATCTTTGCAAATACCATATCTCAAAAACCACAAGTCTGAATCAAAAAATTAAATATGATTTTTGAAGATAACATCTGGATATACAAACTTCTTTGGAATCACTATTTCAAAAGACTCATAGTTACTCCATAAAAACTAATTTAGTCAACAATATTTTTCTGCCCGTCAGAATTTTTCAGGAATGTTTCTCAGTTTTGTAAAATATCTAAAAAATACTTTTACAACTCCAAAAATTCTGAATTTTGGTGTGGATAACTATCAGGATTTCTATTATACTCTGTTAAAAGGATTCATCGAATTTCCTTCTAAGTTCATACATACTCTCGAAACTCTACAGCTGCCCAGAAAACTCAATTTTATTTTTTCACTTTAAAATTAACATCCTTAATTTTCTAATATAATATCATCGTCAACGATTCACAAATCAATCATTAATTTATAACTATTACTAAATATTAATGTCTTAAGATTGTTGGGTGCGATAATAAAGAAAGTGATGATGAAACGGTTCTCACGGTTTATACCGAAAGCTCGGATAGTGGGTGGATTCTTGATTCTGGTTGTACTTTTCATATGTGTCCTCATAGAGAATGGTTTACTACTTATCAAGCTAGAGAATGTGGTAAAGTTCTTATGGAAAACAATGTCACTTGTAAAGTGGTGGGTGTAGGTACAATTCAAATTAAGATGAATGATGATGTAGTGAGGACTTTAACCAAGGTTAGGCATGCTCCGTACTTGAGAAGAAATTTGATTTCTTTGGGTACACTTGATTCAAATGGTTGCAAGTATCAAGGTGAAGGTGGAGTTATTCGGTTCTCAAGACGAAGTCTTACAATTATGAAGGGCAAGAGAATTAATGGTCTTTACACACAGCAGGGCACTACTGTGACAGGGGATGCAGCTGTATGTTCTTCACGTTCAGAAGACGATACTACCAAATTATTGTATATGCGATTAGGGCACATGAGTGAGAGGGGGTTATCTGTTTTGAGCAAGCAAGGGTTGCTTGGTGGTCATAAAACTGGAAAACTAGACTTTTGTGAGCATTGCGTCTTTGGGAAACATTTAAGAGTCAAGTTCCGTACAGCTATTCATAACACCAAAGGTATTTTGGATTACATTCACTCTGATATTTGGGGTCATTCTCGGGTGGAGTCACATGGTGGTGGTAGATATATGTTGACATTCATTGATGATTTCTCAAGGAAAATATGGGTTTTCATACTTAAGCACAAAGATGAAACTTTTGTCAAGTTCAAGCAATGGAAGACTATGGTTGAGAAACAAACTGGTAGGAATATCAAGTGCTTGAGGACAGACAATGGTTTGGAATTTTATGTAGGTGAGTTCAATAATTAATGCAAGGAGGAAGGGATTGTGATATAACGCACATTCAGAAAAACACCACAACAAAATGGTGTTGCAGAAAGGATGAACATAACCATAATGGAGAAGGAAAGGTGCATGCTCTCCAATGCAGGGTTACCAAAGGTGTTTTGGGCAGAAGATGTTAACATTTCAGCCTATTTAGTGAATAGATCTCCATCAACTGCTATTGAGTACAAGACTCCAAATGAAGTTTGGACAGGTTCACATGCTAAGTATGAAGACTTGAAGATTTTTGGAAGTCCAGCCTATGCTCATGTGAATTAGGGGAAGCTAGAGCCTAGAGAAAATAAGTGTATATTTCTTGGGTATGCAAAGGGTGTGAAAGGCTACAGATTGTGGTATCCTGAAGAAAGATCAAACAAGTTTCTTATCAACAGAGATGTGACATTTGATGAGAAATTTATGTTGAAGCCAAAGAATGAAGAACTAGATGGAAGAGCTGAAGAGAGTGTTAGTGATAAGGTGGAGCTTGGTGACCAGATGGAATTTGAGATACAAGTTCATGGAAAAAATGAGATTGTTGTTTCTGATGAGGGTGATCAAGAAATTGTGCAAGATCCTGCCCAGGAAGAAGAAGCACAAGATCATCAGTACAATCTTGTAAGAGACAGAGTGAGGAGGCAAGTCAGACCACCTCAGAGATATGGCCATGTTGATTTGGTTGTGTATGCACTTGCAGTGGGTGAAAGCATGGATGGGGATGAGCCAAGTACCTATCAAGAAGCAATCAATGGAGAAGAATCAGCAGAATGGGGAGCTTCTATGATTGAAGAAATTGAGTATCTTAACAAGAATGAGATTTGGGAGATAGTTGCAATACCTATAGGACATAAGATTGTGAGAGAAAAATGGGTCTTCAAGAAGAAAGAAGGTACTTCAAATGGTGAAGGAACAAGGTTCAAAGCAAGGCTTGTGGCAAAGGGTTTTACACAAACAGAAGGCATTCACTATAATGAGTTATTTTCTCCTATTGTTAAACATATTTTTATTAGAACACTGCTTGTTATAGTTGCTTTGAATGATCTAGAGTTAGAGCAACTAGATGTTAAGACAGTTTTCCTTCATGGTAATTTGGAATAACGTATTTATATGCACAACCAAAGAGGTTTTTCTGGCAAAGAAAATCATATATGTTTATTGAAGAAATCTTTATATGGGATAAAGCAATCTCCAAGGAAGTGGTATAAGAGTTTTGATACGTTTATGATTACAAATGGCTATGAGAGGAATAAGTATGATAGTTGTGTATATCATAGGAAACTCCAAGATGGTATATTTGTGCATTTGCTCTTGTATGTTGAGGATATGTTGATAGCTTGCAAAGACATGTCAGAGATACAGAAGTTGAAAGTGCAGTTGAGTAGTGAGTTTGAGATAAAATACTTGGGTGCAGCAAACAAGATATTGGGCATGGAGATTCATAGAAACCAAGATGAAAGCAAGTTGTATTTGTCTCAGAAGGCTTACATCGAGAAGGTGTTGGAAAGGTTTGGTATAAAAGATCTAAAACCAGTAAGTACTCCTTTGGCATCTCATTTTAGACTCTTTAGAAAACTATCACCTCAAACTGTAGACGAGGCAGAGTATATGTCTCGGGTTCCATATGCAAGTACAGTTGGTAGCATCATGTATGTTATAGTTTGTACAAGGCCGGAAATCGCACAAGCTGTGAGTGTGGTAAGTAGATACAAGGAAATTCCTGGGAAGGCTCATTGGCAAGCTGTAAAGTGGATTTTGAGGTATCTAAGAGGCATTACAGATGTTGGTTTAGTGTTTGACAAATACTGTGGTGATTCAAAAAAATTTGTGGGGTATGTTGATTCTGACTATGCAGGTGATCTTGATAGAAGAAGGTCATTGATAGGTTATATTTTCACATTGTGTGGTAGTACTATCAGTTGGAGTTCGATTTTGTAAAGTACAGTTGCATTATTTACAACTGAGGCAGAGTACATGGCAGCCGCAGAAGCAGTGAAGGAAGGTATATGGTTGATGGGTTTAGTTGGTGATTTCGGTTTCAAACAAGAGAGTGCAACTTTGTTCTGTGACAGTCAAAGTGTCATTCACTTATCAAAAAACCATATGTGTCTTGAGAGAACGAAGCACATCGACGTCAGATATCACTTTATCAAGGATGCAGTTGAAGAAGGGAAGATAGTGATGCTAAAGGTTCCTACAGCGGATGACCCTGCAGACATGTTAACGAAGCCGGTTCCAAGTATCAAGTTCAAACATTGCTTGGACTTGGTTGGTGTTGGCAGGTGCTGAGATCCCTTGTAAGGGCTGAGCGAAGACGATGGTGGAGAATAATGAAGTTCTGTGCAATCGATTACGACTTGATAATATTCAAGTCAAGGTGGAGATTTGTTGTATATACCTTAAATAGTTTTGAGTATTCTGATTGGCTTGTCCCTTAGACCTGGCCTATTAGTCCATTATCTATCTAGGTTAGATATAAAGAGAAGATATATCCGTATCATAGAGAGAGAAACTTATGTTATTCTAAAGAGAGAGTGTGAGGCACCAAAAAGGAGGCTACGGTTTTTGAAAGGGATTGATTCATTATCTTGTAACCTTGTTTGATACATAGTGGAATCATTTCGTCATCTTCGCAAGTGGATGTAGATCATCTTAATCGAACCACTATAAATCCTTGTGTTGTGTGTGATTTCATATCTTAATTGATTGTGCTAGCTTGTGCCATTTGTTCTATCAATGGAAATCTACTTTATTACGGAAATTGAGTTTCCATCAATCATCTCTTGGCTAGTGAGTGTTGCACATCTCTAGCACCCACTAACCAACCTGGCAATATTTTGCCCTACCCCAATTATTTTGCCCTACCACTAAAAGATAAAATAGGGTAATTACAAAAATCACATCAAGACCCCCTTATCTAAAAAGGATGAAAGTACTAAGTTACCCTCACTGTTACATTTTTATCTTTATCCCAAATACCAAATATTTTATTTATTTATTTATTTATTTATTTATTTATATTTTTTATTTTAAATAACTTTTTTCTTTTTTAAAAAAAAAATCATTTTTTTCTTCCTTTGGTTTATTCCTATATCTCTTAACACCGATCAAAAAGTGGAAAAAAAAATCAAACCAAATTTTTTTTAGAAAACATTTGAATTTTGATTTTTTTTTTAGAAAACATCAAACTAGAATCGGTGGATACGATGACACACGTATGCTGATTCTGGTTTGATGTTCTTCATTGAAGAAGAACATGAGGACTCAGTATATATAGGTTCTCCATGTGTGTCGATTCTAAAAAACTCAAATTCAAAAGTTTATCTACAATTTTTTTGTCCAGAATCGGTGGATAAGTTTCCCCACGTGTACCGATTCTAGAAAAATCAAATTCAAAAAATTTCTGTGAACTTTTTTGCTCAGAATCGGTGGATATAAATACACTTATCCACCGATTCTAGAAAAATCACATTCAAAAGTTTTCTATAAAATTTTTTACTCAGAATCGGTGGATATAAATGCAATTATCCACCGATTCTAGTTTATAAAAATTAAAAAGTTTAAAAGAAATAAAAAAAAGTTTAAAAAAATAAAATAATTAAGTTTAAAAAAATAAAAAAATAAAAAACGTTTAAAAAATAAAAAAAGTTCAAAAATAAATAAATAATAATAATTAATTAATTAAAATAAAATAAAATTAATATAAAAATTAATTTGATGATTAACACTAACTAAACATATTAGTTATAGTTAGATAAGGAGTCTCGATATGATCCTCGTAATGATCCAATTTTATATTTTAACGATAGGGCTAATATTAATGATATAGTGCCAAAAATATAGGCAGGCTAACCAAAGCTTGGTGCAAAGCTACATTACAGTCAAGAGATACTAATATTTGGGTTATAATTTAACCAAAGCTATAAGAAATTGGCCCCCATACTTGCTCTAAACAGCCAAATATTGGCACACTTGCTAATGAATTCCATCGTGTAGGGACATCCGGACATGGGGAGAATTTCCATCGTTTTCCTTTCCCAAGTTGATGCCTATGTTTCATAATCAGAAGTCAAATACTAGAGATTATTAAAGAACCTGTGGATATTGCTAGTTTAAGTTACTTGATGGATATTCCTTCAACACACGCAAAGGACACACATCTTACAGTCACAGCTCACACTCTTCACACCAAAGCCCTTGAAAGACTTCTTCATCTTTGCAAGTTCCAAGCAGCTTATAGAAAGACAAATGTAGGAATCAAGTGGTTTCTTTATGAATATCTCCAGAACAAGTAAAGATTTTTTTGATTGTTTATCTAAAATTTGTCGTGAGCCTAGTCTTATTTGATGTCCAATTTAATTAAATTTAGCTAAATGTAAAATGAAAGTCTAGCCATCTATATCTATGTATGTGCATTTTTAAAAAAATTGAAATACTCTTTCGATTCCATTTTATACGGGAGTTTTGGATTTTTCTTATATTCCACAGTAGATAAGAATTTTTATTATTTAATCTTACTTTGAAATATACATAAATATAAAAAATTGTGTAAGCTCAAATTTTTAAATAATTTTCTTTGATACTTCATTATATGTTTCTAAATATGTTTTATATGTTTTTAAATAAGTTTCTACGATTAAAACCCATGAGGTTTAAGTGTTTTAAGGAGATATTATTAAAGGTAGACCTAGAAAAAAATTATCCTCTTTCATTTTTATTAATCTGCATAAAAATTCTAAAGTCCTCGTTTAAAATAAAATGGAAAGCATATATAATAAAATTATTACCTCATTTAGGGAAGGAGCTAAAAATTCATCCGTTGAGAGGTAAAAAAAATTGTCCAAATTTTAAGGTACATAAAAATATGGACATTGAAGCCCATAAGAAATTAGACTTTAGAACCAGTCTAGCCGAGTAGGCAACTGCCTACCCTCATCATGGGTTTGCTGCCCTGACCTTACTGCAAGTACAAGCATAGACTATCATTATTAACCGGCAGAGAAATATAATAAGCAGTCTTATCATGCAGAGGATAAAAGAAAAGATTCACAAGTTTAAACAAGAACCAACTTTTGTTTACAAGTAAAGTTGAAAATGAAAATTGATAAAAACAAGTGATGAAAAAGACTACTTCTTAAATGCAGACTAACTAAATGAAAAAAGGAAGTGATAATGATAAACATGACAACTGAAACCAACTTCCAAAGATTAAGAACTCTTAACTACATGTGGGGAGGTCTTCCACACAACACGTGTTGTGCTATGGTTGGAATAAATCTCAATATTCAGACGAGTCAGACCCATATTGTTTCATTGGCTTCTCTAATACTTCTCTTCCTCCTCAGGGGTCATGTATCAGTCGCATGAACAACATGTCAACATGTGGTGTACCAATTAGCATGATCTATATTCATATGTATCTCTACCCAAATTCAGGTACATTATTTTATTTTATACCAAAATCTAACACGCAACAACAACTTGTCCAATTTATCCAGCCTTACATTTTGATAGATAGAAATAATCAAATAATTAATGAACTCTTTTTAATTTCATCAAATAACTGTACATAATGTGTAAATATAAAATTTCTCTAAAAGCTTGAATGAATCAATCAAAGTACTAGTTAAACAAATTCATATTATTAATATAAGAAAAATAAAAATTAATAATCACTAATTTTGTTCTTCTTCATTGTAAGAGGACTTTGTACTTCATCTTCAATATTGTTAAAACCAGGCCAGAATTCGAAAGGTAGTTGAACTGGTAGTAAATTCAAATCGAAATTCCGATGATTAGTACCAGCACCATCCGAGGAGTTATTAGTAGTAGAAGTAACACCGCTATGATTTCCACCACCACCGCCGCTATGATTTCCTCCACCGCCACCAGTAGTACCTTCGTAGTGACACCGCTTATGTCCACCTAAAGCTTGTCCAGATGGAAAACACTTGTGACAAATTGAACATTCATGAACCCTTGTAGCCTTACCAACACGACCACTACCAATCACCGGGGGGTTATTGATAGCGTTGGTTGTCGTTGTTGATTGATCGTCTGAAGCAGTGGACAGTGTAGTAGTACTAGTTGGAAGTACTGCGACTTTAGTGCGGTGACTTGCTTTATGACCTCCAAGAGCTTGGTATGAACCAAAAGATTTGCCACAAACATTACAATTATAACTGTTTACTACTTTCTCGAAAGGAGTCGCAGCAGATGTTGAAGGCTGTGGAGTTGCCGCTGTCTTTGTAGAAGAAGAAATAATAGTACTAGAACGGTCTTGAGCAAGCATGACGAGACAAAGAGCAAGATATTCTTCTTCTGTTTGTGGTGGCGGTGGTGATAAGCTGTCGTTGCTACTACTAAAACGAGAACGTTTAGAGCGCTTTCTTTTCGCCCATGATGCGTCTTGATGATGGTTGTTGTTAAGAAGATCTTCCTCATCAGTAGCAACCAAATCTTGATGATGATGATGATGATGATGATGATCCATTGAGTGTTTATAGAAGGAGGAGGTTTCAAGAGCCATATAGAGAGAGGTTTTCTTTTTACTGTTTTGATGACTGAGAGAGTGAGGAGTGGTGGTGAGGGGATTTATATAGGAAAGAGTTTTTGTAGAGTGAGGTAGAGAGAGGTAGAAGTTGCGTGAGAAGTTTAGAAGGAAAAAGTGGCTGCGCAAGAAAGAGGGTTTGGGTTGGGAGAGTGTTTGTTAGATTACACGTTTGGTATTTGTTTTTAGGGTTTGATTTAGTGAAGATTAGTTTAAGTAGTTGAGGGTGGTGGAGTGAAGTAAGTGAAGTGTGGGGTTCTTCTATATAATCAAAAGTCATAAGCTGGAAAGTGGTGGAAGGAAGGCGGTGAATTGGAATGAGTCAATCAGTGGTGAACTACAGAATGGGAAAAGAAAGAAACTTGCTTTACAAGACTTTTTCGATCGTATTATAAACGGTAAACAAACGCGTCCTATTCCACGCCGCCTTCTCTATCTTTCTCTTCCCAATGAGGAAAGGGTGTAAAAATAAAATATACTAATAAACAACTTCTCCTGGGTTCTGACTTTTCCTATTGAAGATTCGACTTTTAGTTGGAGAGAAAACAAACTGCTGAATGGTCCTCCAAGAGAGTCACTAGAACTGTTCCTGTGACGTCTATCTAACTCATTCCTAACTCTTATCTAATTATCTATCCATCCATTTAACAGTGTGTATGAGAGAAAGAAAAGTAGGGGGTTTTCTTAGTATACTGCCACCACGCAGCAGTCATGTAAGAAGCATGGAAATATCACTTCGAATTGAATTGATTAAGTATTGGTATTCCTATGACCTTCTCCTCCAATTATCCAGCAGTATTATAGGAATCCATATTATTGATTCCTTATCCATGTCATTGTTTTATCTCTGAGAATATGATGCACTATAAAGAACAAAACATATGAGTTAGTGTGTGTGGGATATCTAAGTCACAGTTGGTATGAGTTAAAGTCAAGCAGCACAATCAATAGTAAGTAATGATGATAAACTATTTAATACTAAATTCCAACTAAAACATTTTTAAAAGGTGGTCACAGCCCATGCCTAATTCACTTGGTCAGCTGCCTAATCATGTCTGCTCAACCTGTGGTGATAAAGCACATTATACACATTTAAAGAAGACAGAATTTGCCATGTACATCCAGGTTAGGTTAATCTACTACTAAGATAACAAGCAAACCATAATTGATATGAATATAATAATATTAACTCCAAAACCAACTATTCTCAAGTGAAGTACCAACTAACTAACTAACTATCTAATGACCTCAACAGTGATTCATTCAAGTACAGATTCAACTCTCTGTCTGTCTTTGAATTCTGCCATAAAGGAGAGATGGCTTTTGAGGATGGCTAACAGAAAGAAAATCATATATAATAATAAAATACTGCAAATAGGTTGCACCAACATTGATTGGTCTATCTGGAAAAGAAGAAGATGACTTGTACAGCCATTTTTGTTCTCTGCCAAGTGCCAATCCATACTGAAATCAGCAAGCCTAGGTCGTCTGAGCTTTAGTTGTGGTCAATGTGCTCTACGGAGAGACGAGCGAACAATTAGAAACTGGTGCAGACGTTAGATTATTAACAAAAGAGCACTTTGTTATGACAACTGCGTGTATATTAACACATTAGAGCCGATCTACACTGCGGATGAAAGCCAAAGAAAAAAGGGTCAGCGTTTTGTTCTTTAAAATAATTGTCCAACTCAATTGGTAATTTATATTATAATGAAGAAATAAAAAGGAAACATCGATTAGTTGTCTCACAGTTATGAGTTACTGGGGTGTCGGGTGCACTTTCGGTTTCGGCTTAACTTCAGCTTCATGTATGTTACGGATAAAGATGGTGTCTGGTTCATGACTGCACAAGCAAAGAAAACCACACATAAATGTTCATCAACCTGGAAATAAATTATACCGAAAGAGAGGGAACCGATAAACAGAAAGAGATTAATCAGATCATACGGCTTGTCTCCTGCTTCGAATGTGTAACTGGATGCTACAGCGAGTAGACAACCATCTCTGTTAAATGATAGCGCTGCAATGCTTGTTGGGTATTTTGAGTACTGGAAAGAACAGCAAAACAGTAACTGATAAATGTTTTGTTTTTGGTATGTCTGAATTTTTACTAAAAGTGTTTCTGCAAATATGTATGTTACCTGATATAATCTCTTCTTGTTATTCCCATCCCACACGTTAACAATTCCATCACAACCACCAGTTGCGAATGTACCATAACTGTGACATCGTGAAATATGATAAATGAAATATGCGAGGATGATATGGATACAGCAGATGAACATATCTCCTCTGAGATAAAGTAGAAGAAAAACTTACATGGGGTGGAAAGCAATCGCATTGACAGGATAAACAATATCAATTCCATCCTCTAATTTCCGATGGCACTTGAAAGCATATCTGCAGAAAGCTTGATTAGTTCTATAAATATGCTCAAGCAATACTAGACGGAGCTGGTCATGCTATGGAGTCTACTTCCGAATTAACACAAAAATTAACAATAGTAACCAATTTCAGCGAGAAAATTGGCAGCAAACATCCATGTACTGTTATTGGGGTTATATCATGTAGTCAGCATTTGTAGAAGAACAAAAACATACTTTTTCGATTGCCCAGCGTCAGACAGATCAAAGAACTCCATCCCAACCCGACCTTCAATAGAACCAACAGCATAACCTACAAATGGACATGTGTAAAAAAAATGAAAAACAAGAAGAAAGAAAGAGAAGGAAATGAAAATTTTCAAAATGTAATCAGATGCATACCTGTCCCATTGGAGTAACAACGAACGCATCTAGTTTGGTATTTTAAAGAAGACTCTCTTTGTTGCTGTGGTTTAGACATGTTCCTCAGATCATAGACATTTATATGTCTTCCTGCAGTAGCTACTACTAAACGATTGCCAGAAACTGATAGTGAATACACACGCTCAGGTTGTGAATACGTCCCAATAAGCATCTGATCCTTGCCACTTGCACCCCTAGGATCCCAACACTTAATTGTTCTGTCCCAACTCCCAGTAATAAGTTGCCCTGAAATTGTGCATGGAAATGCATAAACAAGAATGTAGAAGGCTAATACTTGCCAATAAAAACCTACGTGTCACTCTTATCCTAGTCAATAAGGCTAATCATAGAATTATACTACTCAGCAACAGAGAAAAGAGACAATCATGCTTCCAAACAGCATAATAAAATCAAAACGATAGGCGATAAAGGAATATAGAGATGGAGATCAAACTGCGTAATGAAACAATACCAGTGAACTAAAAAATGAAAAACAATTCAATACAGGTAAAAAGCATATCTCAGGGTGTGATATGTAAACGGTCCAGGATAACAAGTAGAACACAAAAACAATCAAATACTTTGTCATGAAATTTGCTAAAATACCTGCTGAATAGGAGTACTCTACACATCGCACAGGTGCATCATGGCGTCCCAAAATATCCTCCTCACCAGAGCTGAAATCATCTCTAAGATAGCAAAGTAACATAAATGTCAAGTTGATGGCATCAACAAGCATTTCTACAAATACCTTGTGAAAAGTAAAACAAATTTTCTTTTCTAAGCTAGTCATTCTTGAGCTCTCCAAAATCTTGACTTCACCATATGAAACATAAGTACCAACCTAAATTCTACCAAAATAAAAATAATAACGAGAAAAAGTTAGGGCATCAGTTACCTCCTGACTGTATGATCAAGACCAGCAGTGAACCCAGAAGAATCGTCATGAAAACAACAATCTAAGATTGCACTGCCATGGCTGAACACCCCTCTCAGTACATTTTCACCAGCATCGTACAATCTAACACTCTGATTCATCAAAAAGATCAGTAGCAAAATTGAAATTAAAGTCAAATAAATAAATACCCAAATTAGGGTTTTAGAATTACTCTTATTTTTTAAGTAAATTTTGGGGGTTTACCTTGTCCCATGAAGAAACTAAGAGATGATCACTGTGATTTGAGAATCTGAGGTTAGTAATGCCATCTGAAGGAGGATTTGAAAGTTCCTTCCCTGGGATGGGAGGATGGATTGTTGCCGCCATATATCGATCTGACAAATTTAGGGCTCTTTTTTTTTGTTGAATCGAACTGAGACAGTGAAAGAGAAGAAGAAGTTAAAGAGAGAGGGGGGAATGTTTTCAAATAGCAGGAGGGAAAGGCGGACGGTTAGAGAGAGGGAATCAGAGAGAGACGTTGAGGTTTAAACTTCAAAAAATAAAAGAAGATGCGTTTACTGACTGTGTAAATCCACTGAACCTGTTTTACACTAAGTTTACACTCTAGTTACACTCTTGATTTTCTAATTTGTGTGCTTCCTGTGAAAAAGCTTTTTTTGCGGGGTGTGAGATCAAAATTTTCTTAAGAGCATCTCCAACGAGTGTGATGTGTTTCCTACGTGGTTGTTATAAAAAAATATATTTTTAAATATAAACTCCAAAATTTCTTACATTTTAAGAATATAAAAAAATCTTTAACAGATACATGTTTAGAATATTATTGTAATCTATTCGTATTTATCTGATTGGTCAAATATTTTTATTCTTTTAATTATTAATTTCAGTTGCTTCAACTTTAATTTGATTGGTTAAGATTTATTGTGCTTCACATTTCTGTTGAAGATGTTTTTTTTTACGAAAAATATATAAATTCTACGTGGCCTAAAATATATGAACTTGATAATCTTTCATTGGAGATGTTCTAATAGGAGATGAAAAAAAAAATATTTCCAACCATAAACTCTTTTACTTTAGTTAAGAATTTTTTTAACCATTGATTTAAAATTTGATATTTAATCCATATCATAATAACCATAGATAATGGTGACCAGGATGTTTACATCTTCTAAGACTTAGAGCATCTCCAACGGGAGTTTTTCAAATTCCTAAATTCGAGGACACCAAGGATTTCTACACATTTTGTAAAAAAAAACTTCTCCAACGGAGATGTGAAGGAGAATGTAAAAATGATATGGTGGGTCAGTTACTAAGATATCCTCTAGCCCATCCTCTAATTTTAGAGGTTCTTCTGGAGGATGTGATAAATCCTAGTCATAAGTCTTAACCAATCAAATAAACCAAAACTAAAAAAAATAAAAGTAAAAAGAAATATTTTAACCAATTAGATAAATCTAAAGGAATTACAACAGTAATCTAAACATCTACCATTGGAGATAATTTTTCTCAAACTCCTAAAATATAGGGAATTTTAGAGTTTACATCTTGAAAGGATGTCTCCCTACACCAATGATAGGATTTTGAAATACTCTATTTATAATAACCACAATCGCACGGCGTCTAATTAGTAGACAGCGGTAAATACGGGTCGAACCCGCAGGGAGCGGGCAAATACTGCCATTAATATCTCAATTAAACTAATCAAAAATAATATCTTTTGGATTTTTAGAATTATGACCGAAATAATTAAACAAACTAAACTAACAAAAACAACTAAGCAGATAGAGCCAGTAAACAGGTTTTTAGTATCCACCACTATTTCTATTTAATTACTGAAGTGAAACATAACTCCTGAATATTTATCTATTGTTCGTTCTATCGACATCACCTATTATATGTATTAGAGTCGCAAAGGTCATTCTCACTGAGACGCCCTAAGCATGGCGTATCAAAAACTCTCAGTCTCAGTATACACCATCAAATTTTGTTAGCGAGAAAATTATATGAAACTAATTATAGGTTCACAAATAATACATGGCTATTCTAAGCATACCCCATCAAATGATTTAACCCAAGCATGAAATACCAAATAAGTAGACAAATATATTTGCAATCCTATTAATTATGTGCAAATGTTACTGTATTGTACAGAATCGGTGAAGCAACAACTAATATTCTTATTAAATCAATAAATCAAAATCAGGAATTAATCTATTCAAATCATAACAGTCTTTTGCTTAATAAATCAATCCAGAATAGCCTATTACTCAAAGTGGTTTCAAACATAAAACTCTACCTACATAATCAATAGAACATGGAGATAGGTTTCTCAAAACCCATAAAAATAAATTAACAAAGTAGGGAGGAGAGATTAAACCCTTTGTTTGTTGTCCTTTCTCGTTTTCTGCACCACTAGACAATAGAGAATAACCACCTCCCTTGCTGTCTCTCCACCCGTCCGTCAACCCAAACTCCATCCGTCAGAGAAAACTTTGCTCCTCCTCAATCCCCCTATCTCCTCTGTCTCATGTCTCAATCAATCAGAGCCCCTTCTCTCTCTCCAATCAATTTTTACTTCTTCCAACTGACCTCTCTCCTCACATCCCCCCAAAGCAGTCGTCATCCTTTCCTCTCTTTTTTCTCTTCCCCAACCATTCTCTCCCCCTACTTATTCTTCTCCCTCCAACATACCCTTTCAATCACGTCTGTTTCCCCCCCCCCCCCCCTACTTCTTCTCTCTCTCCAACCTACCCTCTCTTTCCTCAGACCTAGCTTCCAGAACCCCCCTCTCTCCTCTGTCTCATTTCCTTCCTAGTTATTATTTCTTCGCCTCACTCCCCCCTCCTCCACGCCGCAATCAGTCTTTTGTTTTTATACCAAACCCAAAAGAAGTCACATGGGTATGTCCCCTTTCTCTAATTCACCCTTTTCACTACTGTTTGTGGCTTATAAGAAGTCTCACCTTCTTCTCTCTAGACTTAGCCAACGTCCACTACACCTAGCCAACACCAAGACAGTCATTGTCCACCTTTCCCTACTCTGTCTTTGCGTCAGCTACCAAACCAACTCTTTTTTTCACTTTTCTTTTCTTGTCACATGAAACAAATAATGAGAGCTGACTTTTATTTTTTGTGTAGGTTTATCAATCTAGTTACAACCATCGGTCCGTATGAGTGACCGTTGACCCTGCAGCCTTTCACGTACAAGAGCAAATTAGGTGGTGCCCAAATAGATTCTTTTGTTATTAACATTTCCACATCTGGTGCCCAAATAGATTCCTTTGTTATTAACATTTCCACATCTTTTAGCATGTTTAGCCAGTAACTAGGATTTCCGGTTTATCGCCTATAAAAACACATACATAATAAAATTAATACAAAATAAAATACTAGAAAATATAAATTAAGCGGTACATATATATGAATTATGCTCGTATCAAATACTCCCAAACCTATATGTTGCTAGTCCTCGAGCAAAACTAATCTAAAAATAAAATAAAAATCCTAACTAACTTTCGCAGGAATCGCGACTACATTTAGCATATGTAATAAGCCTGTAAACCCCTTGATGTCCCTAGTGGACGAGTTTTGTCTCGTGAGGGTTTACAAGAGGTATACTCACAAAACCTTTATTCCAAATTTTAGCTACATGTAAATGATTGAGGATAGACACTAAAGAAGCTATTTAGTTGGCATACTAAATTTTTTAGCTATAAAAATAATTACCTTGTATAAATCCAATTTTTGACGAGTTCGCACTCAGCGTACTAATATTCATATAAGAATGCAAAACTTTACTCAAATAATCATTGAACATCCAAAACTGGATAAAAATTGTCAACATTCACATTTCTCCAAATTAATCAAATCCAAACAGAGGGATAAATTAGAAGATGGATATAAAAGTGAGGAAGGGTGCATATGTTGACTAAGGTGAACGGTGTTTCCTAAAATATTAGTATAAAGTACGGCTCGGATGCTCCTATTTTTACTATTACTTATATACATAATTTATTTTTTTTTATTTTTTTTTATTTTTTTTTTCACGACAACATGATTAGATCTTTTGAATCTAAGTGCATGCTCCTTTTCAGCAGATTACACGATAGTTCTCATGGATCCTGCATTCCACGCTTGCCTATGCGACGGAGACAGGGAGAACACACATATTGCTATCAAAGTGTCAATTTTTTTTCATTTTTTTCAACAAAATTAAAATTCTAACGCATCCGAGCTACGACCTTATGGAAATACTAGGGCCCCACCAAATAACTTAGAGAAACATAAAATTGTAAAAATAAAAACAGAAAGTGATATGGTTATGATGATTCCGAGATATGCTTGTTCAATGATTATCATGTTATTTCTAACACCTGAGTGCATTCAGATACGAATAGACCATTTAGTTGGGCACACCAATTGCTATAAATAAGAGCTATGTTTCCATATACCTAGAATGGTTAGTGTCATCCTGAATTGTTCACAAGTTTCTAAATTCTAGAGTTTCTTATTGGCATCAATTTTCAAAAACTCTACCCCCAAACCTAAATCTAACATTGTCCTTAATGTTTCAAACTGTGAAACCTAGAATGGTATGTAATATAGATAAGAGAGACAAATAAAATTCAAAGGAAAGGGATTGGAACGTCTCACCTGATTGACGCAAGAAAAGCAGTATTCTCTATAACACACATCAAACGATAGTAATAACAAAGAACGCCAAAATTAAAAATAAAAATAAACAAAAATCCTAAAAAGAAAATAAAACAAGAAAATAAAAATCTACCTACTGGATATGTACAGAAAGGATCCCCTTCCACTAACAACCTGAAAATTTAGGGATCAACCCAAAAACAATATTTACAAATGACAGCTTCACACTTATGTTATGGCAACACGAAGACACTGAAACTATCAAAAACAAGGGATTACCCCCAAACCAAGTTTTTACTACACTTGGAAGTGCGTAAAGAACAAAATATGGGGATAATATTGGTATTGGGGAAATATCAATTAATTCATGCACGGTGTCAGGAACAGGCAAGTCCTATGGATGCAAGGTGATCCAAAAAAACTTGAGAAACACACAATTCTAACCCTAAATTAGGTAACTTTTGGAAGTCTAGGGGTCTAGAAACAACCTCTAAGTCGGGTGAGTGATTTTGTGAGATAGATTCATCTATGGAATTAGGAAAATCATCCACAGGGTCATCTATATATTTTGTATGGAACAGAGAGTCACTACAAGACTGATCATCATCAGCAAATAATCACTGGCATTTCAGAACTCTCAATCTTTGCTCCAAACTAAGCGGTCTATGTTTATAATACTTCTCATATGTCATTAGAGGTGATTCTTCACTTACGATAGGTGAAGCAAGAACTTTCTTATGTCGTTACCAATTCATATATTCCCGAAGTGTTATCTTAGATGACGTCTCCTGAGAAGGAGTCATCATCCTCAGAAAAGTACCTGAAAAGAAATACTAAAACAAAAAACAAGTAAAAAGTAAAAGAAATCCTACAGTAAAATAAAAAATAATGTACAAACTAATTGATGTAGTTTTTAAATAGTAGTAAAATGTTCGATACTCAGACTTGTAAAGATTCGATTTTTAAACCTAATTTTTAATAACTAAAAATAAAAAAGATTAAAGTAAAATTGATTTTAAATTATGGGAAGGACTGGAACTCAGGATTCCACCAAAATCAATTCTGAATGATTTCCACAATGATTCTTTAACAACTATAGCTCTTTTATTGACTCTGTTTCTTTGCCAAAAGTAGATTTCTAAAACATTAATTGTAAATCACAAGCATGGCGCATCAAAAGCTCTTAAGTCCCAGCATACACCATAAAAAAAAAATCACAACTAATTAAGAAAAAATCATAAATCAACTAAAAAAATCAATGCAAAAGTCATTAAGAATAAAAAATAGTTACCATTCATTCATGAAATATGACTTCCTCCATTGTCCCACTGGTGGGGTTTAGCTAGACATGTCTTAAAAGCCATTAAAAATTGATTAAGAAAATAATAAATTATATTTGAAAAGAAAAACTAAACCCTAGTTTTCTATATGTGAGAAGTTGTCTCAAAATTGTATCTAGGCTCCCTTTATATAGGCTTTGCTAACCTCCTCGTGATCCTTATCCAACTAGGAAACCTAGTCTCATTAAACTTTTTCACTTCCTTTTGATTCCTTGTCCAATTAGGAGACTTAACCTCCTTAAAAACCAACAAAACCCCTAATTTTCACGTCAAAGGCGAGCCCAAAACGCTTCCCTTATTTATCTTCTCGCGCAGGCCCAATAAGGCCCAACAGATACCAAATTCAAGTTGGTTTCACGGCTTTGCTCATAACTTCTTCCTACGAACTCGGAATGACCTCATTCTTTTTGCGTTGGCTTTGCCTTTCAATTATCCACTGAGTCTTTAGCAATTCTTCCTTGTTTGAGCTCAATTTCACTTCTTTCAGAGATCTAACCTAATAAAACACATAAATTACAAAAGTAATAATAACACACATTAATTCACATAAAATCTAGCAAATAAGTATAAGGAAATGATACTTAAAATATATAAATTATGCACTTATCACTAATAAATAAATTAAATAAAAACCTAAACTACGATTAAAAAATCAAAAATACTAATTACAATATTTCACAACTGTTCCCCGGCAGCGGCGCCAAAAATTGATAGGATTTTGAAATACTCTATTTATGATAATCGCAATCGTACGGCGTCTAACTAGTAGACAACGGAAAATGCGGGTCGAACCCACAGGAATCGGGCAAATACTGCAATTAATATCTCAATTAAACTAATCAGAAATAATATATCCAGGATTTTTAGAATTATACACGAAATAATTAAACAAACTAAACTAATAAAACAACTAAGTAGAGAGAGTCGGTAACCAGGGTTTTTAGTATCCACCACTATTTCTATTTAATTATTGAAGTGAAACATAATTCCTGAATATTTATCTATTGTTTGTTCTATCGACATCACCTATTATATGTATTAGAGTCGCAAATGTCACTGGGACGCCCTAAGCACGACGCATCAAAAACTCTCAGTCTCAGTATACACCATCAAATTGCGTTAGCGAGAAAATTATACGAAACTAATTATAGGTTCACAAATAATACCTGGCTATTCTAAGCATACCCCATCAAAGGATTTAACCCAAGCATGAAATACCAAATAAGTAGACAAATATATTTGCAATCGTATTAATTATGCGCAAAGGTTACTGTATTGTACAGAACCGGTGAAGCAACAACTAATGTTCTTATTAAATCAATAAATCAAAATCAGAAATTAATCTATTCAAATCATAATAGTCTTTTGCTTAATAAATCAATCCATAATAGCCTATTACTCAAAGTGGTTTCAAACATAAAACTCTAGCTACATAATCAATTAGAACATGAATGTTGAAGAAAGAGAAGCTTGGATGTTTCGGTATTGGTTGGAGTAGGCCTGTACGTGAGAGGATGAAATAAAAAGACAACACGTGGGAGTCAGGAGAGAGAAGTCTGACGGCCTATAAAAGAAAAAGAGCGAAAGCAAAGTAGGGAGTTCTTTTTTTTGGGAGACTTTTCTCTTGGACTGTTTTTTCGAGGTTTTTCTTTCAGAGAAGTTTGACGGGCGTAAGAGGGAAAAGAAGAAAAGCAAAGAGAGGGGACCGCTGGTACGGAGACTGGAGATTTTTCTGGTTCTGGAATAGAAATTAAAAAAGGGTTTAATCTTTTCTCCCTCTACTTTTCTTAATTATTTTTATGGATTTTAAGAAACCCATCTCCATGTTCTAATTAATTGTAGCTACGGTTTATGTTGAAACCACTTAAAGTTTTAGATCAATTGAATCGAATTATTTGATACAGACTATTATGATTTGAATATGACTAGTTCTTGAATACCATTTATTGATTTAATGAATTTTATTAAACAATTGTGATTTCGTTAGATGGTACATGCTTGACCTAGGTTTTTGATGTTCCATGCTTTTGGTATACAATTGTTATTTTGAAAATCTACTCGTTGCAAATATATTTGTCTACTTATTTGATATTTCATGCTTGGGTTAAATCCTTAGATGGGGTATGCTTAGAATAACCAGGTATTATTTGTGGATATATAATTAATTTCGTACAATTTTTGCGCTAACACAATTTGATTGTGTATGCTTAGACTTAGAACTTTTGATGCACCATGCTTAGGGCATCCCAGTGACATTTGCGACTCTAAATATTCAGGAGTTATGTTTCACTTCAATAATTAAATAGAAATAGTGGTGGATACTGAAAACCCTGGTTACTGTTTCTCCCATTTGATTTATTTTCTTAGTGTAGTTTATTTTTCCTATTTTAACGTTATTCAGAAAAATCCAAAAATATTATTCTTGATTAGTTAATTGAGATATTGATTGCAGTATTTTCCCGCTCCCTGTGGGTTCGACCCGTATTTGTCGTTGTCTACTAGTTAGACGTCGTGCGATTGCGGTTTAGTTATATAGGGTAATCTAAAATCCTATCATCCGTCAACCGAAACTCCAGCCGTCAGAGAAAACTCTGCTCCTCCTCAATCCCCCTTTCTCCTCTGTCTCACGTCTCAATCAATCAGAGCCCCTTCTCTCTCTCCAATCAATCTTTATTTCTTCCAACTGACCTCTCTCCTCACGTCCCCCCAAAAGCAGCCGTCAGCCTTCCCTTTCTTTCTTCTCTTCCATAGCCGCTCTCTCCCCTACTTTTTCTTCTCTCTCCAGACTACCCTCTATTTCCCTTTTAATCACGTCTTATTTCTCCCCCTACTTCTTCTCTCTCTCCATCCTACCCTCTCTTTCCTCAGACCTAGATGCCAGAACCCCCTTTCTCCTATGTCTCACTTTCTCCCTAGTTATTCTTTCTCCGCCTCATTTCCCCCTCCTCCGCGTCGCAATCAGTCTTTTGCTTTTATACCAAACCCAAAAGAAGCCACGTGGGCATGTCCCCTTTCTCTATTTCACCCTTTTCACTTCTGTTTGTGGCTTATAAGAAGTCTCACCTTCTTCTCTCTAGACTTAGCCCACGTCCACTACACCTAGCCAACACTAAGACAGTCATTGCCCACCTTTCCCTACTATATCTTTGCGTCAACTACCAAACCAACTCTTTCTTTCACTTTTCTTTTCTTGTCACGTGAAACAAATAATGAGAGCTGACTTTTAATTTTTGTGTAGGTTTACAAATCTATTTACAACCATCGGTCTGTATGAGTGACCGTTGACCCTGCAGCCGTTCACATACAAGAGCAAATTAGGTGGTGCCCAAATAGATTCCTTTGTTATTAACATTTCCACATCTTTTAGCCTGTTTAGCCAGTAACTAGGATTTCCGGTTTATCGCCTATAAAAACACATAAATAATAAAATTAATACAAAATCAAGTACTAGCAAATATAAATTAAGCGTTAAATATGTATGAATTATTCTTGTATCAACCAACCACGTAGGAAACACACCACAAGCCATTGGAGATGCTCTTACTCTTATCATCCTTCACAATTCAAGATTCATAATTAGACATGTCACCTTGATTCAAGGTCTAAGCTATATCGTGATTCAAAGTTGAATCAAGAAAGCGCACAACGATTTGCGCAGAATATTGAAGCCATTAAATTTTAATATTTAAAGAAAATCTGACGGTTAATAATAGAAGCGCCCAATGGTTGGGCGCAAATAGCATAACCATTAGATTTGAGTTTCTAAAATAAAATCCAACGACTCAGATTCGTTACGCCAAATGGTTTGGCGCAAAAGGTAAAATTTAGAGCGCCAAATAGTTTGGCGCTACAAAGTTGATTCCAGATTCTGTTCTTGAAGGCAATCTGGAAACATGACTTTAGGCAACGTTTTATGCCTTGAATCTTAAATGTTGAACGTTCATAAGGCTTAACCAATATGGAAATCAAATTCAAGATTCAACTTCTAAAAAACGTTGACTAATATGATTCAAGATAGTGTTCAAGCACTTGCTTGAACGTGAACTTGAGTCAACTCTGGTGCGCCTAATGGTTTGGCGCACAAGGTTTTACTTTTACGGTAAATGAAAGGGCGTAAAAAGTAATATTTTTAAAAAATATTCTTATTTGCGCCTTACTATTTGGCGCACCAGAAAACGATTTGAACCAAAATCCCCAAGAATCGGTGATCTAAGCCATGCATTTGAGTGTGTTCTTGAGGTAAGGTTGAAGAAAGAAATGAGAAATAAGGGAGATCGAGTTCTCTGTTGGGTTTAAGATAGTTTCCTTTGTGCCAAACGATTGGGCGCAAGACTTTTGTTGACTGGTCATGCGCCCCAATCGTTTGGCGGAAACAACATCTTTTCCTCTGCGGCAAGCGATTGGGCGCAACACTTGAATAATCATAGTGGTAAGCAGTTGAATCAATCTGACGTCGCAGAGGAAGTTGAATCCTGAATTGGAGCTCCATAATGGTTAGCCTAAGATTAAGTTTAACGGAACCTGTAAAAGCAGATGATAGCTTTAAGGATGTTTACATAAATATCATCTTCACATTTTGATATAGTTTTTAAATAGTGGTAAAAGGTTCGATACTCAGACTTGTAAAGATTCGATTTTTAAACCTAATTTTTAATAACTAAAAATAAAACAAATTAAAGTAAAATTGATTTCAAATTATGGGAAGGACTGAGACTAAGGATTCCACCATTAGCCAATTTTTCAAGTGATAAAAATCTTGCAACTCGTGTATTCAGTTTATCCAAAATATTGTCAAAGTTAGGTATTCAAAATAATAGTTGTAAATCGAAAGCATGAGACATCAAAAGAAAAAACAACTAATTGATAAAAACCATTTTTTCCAATTTTAATTCAAAGCAAATAATAGTAAAAGAATTGCAATAAATAAATAAAATAAGAATTACCACTTTATTTGGAAAAATAGCTTCCTCTGTCGCCCAGTGATGGTGATTAGCTCATCATGTTGGAAACACTCTTAAAATAATTGTTTCTAGCTCAAAAAGTTTTTACAATGTAGAAATAAAAAGAACACAGAAGATTTGATACGCTTATACACGTTACAAAGAGTGTTATCTGCGTGGCTGAAGAGAACAGAAATAAAGTACGGACTCTGGCCGCTTCAGAATTATGAAAGATAACGCAACGGAATCGGCGACTGTTCTCTGGAGCCTTATGTTCTTCCTTTTCTTCACACCACCAGAATTCCTTTCTTCCTGGAATTTTTTGCACGTCTCCAGCTAATCTCTTTCTTGTTTCTATTTGCTTTATATAGGATTACTGAACCCTAATAACCCTTCTTAACCGATCAGAACACAAATAACACACCAAATCAAACTCCAAATCCAAAACAGAGAATGACTCTTCTTTTCCGGCGTAACTTGATTTTTCCAGCAACTTTTACGGCCTGAAACTCCCACTGCAGACGTGTGTTGATACTATCTTGCTTTCTTCTTTACTTGGGTAACTCACAATCACTCCCAAATCCCTTAAAATTCGTTTCAACCCAAACTCAGAAAAGTTCTCTCACGTAAATACAAGTTCCCGCCATTTCTGGTTTTTAAATCAAGAAGGGGGTGCCCCCAATCCAACTGGTGGGTGTCTTTATCGCTTTTGCTGGGTGCCTTAATCACTTTTTGAGCCGATTTTTCCAAAAATATTTATTTCTCAAAAATACCTACAAAGCCATAAAAAATCATAATAAGTACAAAATCGAACACTATCAAAATAGAAAATCGAGCACAATTTAGACACAAAAATGTGTCTATCAAATACCCCCAAACTTATTATTTGCAAGTCCTCGAGCAAATCTAATCTAGAAAATAAAATCCTAACTCACTTTTGTAGGAATCGCGACTACATTTAGCATATGTATTAAGCTTTTAAACCCATAGGTGTCCTTAGTGGACGAGTTTTGTCTCGTGAGGGTTTACAAGACGTATACCCACAAAACCTTTACTCCAAATTTTAGCTACTCGTGAACGATTAAGGATAAACAAAAAACAAGCTATTTAGTTGGCATACTTAATTCTTCGGCTATGGGAATCATTACCCTATATGAGTCCAATTGATGCACACGAGTTTTTACTCAAGCATAGTAAAATTCATATATAAGAAAACAAAGCTCTACTCAAATAGTTGTTCAACCACGATACTCAGAATCTATCAAAGTTCAATCACATGAAAGGATTTAGAAGATGGATATAAACAAAATGAAGTTTGCGCATGTTGACTACGCTGAACGGTGCTTCCCACATCTGTCTGAAGGTTAGTACCATGATGAATCCTAATGGATTGAGATATGCTCTTACTGGTCTTAATCATTATACTAATATCGATTCAACTGGTAAATACAAGGGTCCCAACGATCGATTTACTGGAAATAAAAAAATTATAAATGTATTGACAACATGATTTGATCAAATTGAATCCAAGCAAATGGTCTTTATCATCATCTTACATGAAGTTCTCATGGATCCTGCGTTCCACGCTTGCTTAGGCGACGAAGACAGGGAGAACACACACATATTGCTATCAAAGTGTCAATACTCGATTTTTTTTTCTTTTTTTTTTAATAAAATAGAATATAAAAATGGGGCTTGATCTCAAACACTCCATTTTATCCTTGCGGTGATAATAATTCGATATTGGTGCCCCACCAAATCACTTAGAGAAACACAAAATTTGCAAAAATAAAAACAGAAGGTGATATGGTCGAGATAGACTCCGAGATATGGTGACAAATATCATGTTATTTCTAACACATGAACTCTGTCCTTTTATGAATAAACCATTTAACTGGGCACACCAATTCCTATAGAAAAATAGCTAAGTTTCCATCTACCTAGAATGGTTAGTTTCATCCTGAATTGTTCACAAGTTTCTAGACTTTGGAGTTTCATATTATTGCACTAAAAAGTTTCTCCCTTACCCCCAAACTTAAATATAAAATTGTCCTCAATGTTCTAAAGATGAATGATTAAAAACATGAATAAGGAGAAACCATTATCAATCGAAGGAAAGATGTTACCGTGTCGCATGGGCATGGGTTACCACCCAAGAAGTGCTATGTTTAAAGTCCTCATCCAGACTTAGAAAGAATTAGTCACCTCATGAAATCATATATCAATAGTCGGAACAACTGTGGATCATCTGAATCAAATAGTCTATCACAAATAAGAGGAAACTGCAACATGCCAAGAAAATGAACAAACCGAGCACACCCTTATCTAGTTTTCTGTTTAAGACAACTACTTCTAGCTGTGGTTCAGGTTCAGACTCTATAAAAGGGTCTAGATAAAATATTTTTATGGGATGGATTTCCTCGTAGGCAGGATAAACATGATCAGGTTGTAGAGTCCGGAAAAACTCAACTAAGAACTTAGAAGCACATAATAATAACCTGGATAATTATGGATCCTCAGAGTCAATCAGATTGGACTCACACAGTTGACTACTATGAAGGTGGTCATTCTTAAGCAAATGTGTCGATTCTAATTTCCTAAAGTAATTAGGCTTAGTCTCAAAACTTAATAATTGACACATTTGAAATTCATATGTTCCCACATATGGAAGAAAATATTTTGGTTGAAAAACAAAGTCAATCCTTGTATTATTTCCTAGGTAAACTACATCGACGGAGGATGGGTTTCTAACAACTGAACTTCTTTCTAAATATCAACAGGCTCAGGGAATCTAGTTTGAAGATGATCTTGAAAATTGGTAGAGGTGCATATGTCAAGTCCCATGTGAGGGACCTTTTTAAGAGTCAAAGGAAAAGCACAGGAAGAATGATAGTCACCCCCAAACTTAGAGTTTTCAGTGTCTTTAGATAGACTAGTCACAATTTTCCTAATTTCTAGATCTTCAGATTCCCAAAAATAGTCAATTGCTTCTTCTAGGTTATAATTAGGTGGTGCATCCTCACTCATATTTATAATCTCTACGAGTCTATCTTCGTTATCTAAGACTATTGTTTCTAAATCGCTGGACTCTAAAACAGTATTCTCAGGATAAACACGTTCCTCTAAACCATTATCCGCTTCAAAACAAGAAAATTCTACATCGTCTAAAACAGTGGTATCTCTAGTAAAATCCTCTTCCTTTTGAATAGGTGAATAATCATTAAAATTATTTGGATTTTAACCAAAATTAACACTATCATCATGAAGCACAATTGGAGTGACAATTTCTTGATCCTTTACCTGTATATTTCAAGTTCTTCACCAATACTATCGTCATCATCGTAATAATTTGATGATGTTTGAACCTCGTCAAAATAAGTAGTATTACCAATTCTATCCTCGTCCTCTTGACTAGGTGAATAATTATCAAGGGTAGCACTATATTGGAAATTAAGATCATTTTGAGAAATATTATTCTTTGCAGAAATTTCATTCACACTTAATAAGAACCTATTTGTATCCTCAGTCAACTCCTTTATGATTCTTTTTGTATTTTCAGTCAACTCCTTGATAGAATTTTCTAGAGAAACAACTAGGTCATAAGGAGTACTATATCGCAATGGCTCGTGTGATTCTTCTAGAGAAGGATTTGGGTCATCATATGGAGTACTATATTGCATTTGCTTTAGGGCATCCCTCCAAGACAAAGAACTCGAATTTCGCTCACTTTCATGTTCATAAGACGGGTGAATGTACGAATAGTAATTGGGATCACCCTGGTATGAGTAATAACCTCCAAAAGGTTAGTGGTGATCCCGACTACTATCCACACCATGTTGATAGTATGGATAATGTCTATTTTAAAATTTAGTCGGGTATTCATTGTATTGGTCCTCATAATACCAGTTCGACATTTTCTAAAAACTTCCTATTATATTTACAAAAAAAATCTAAGAAAATAAATCCTATCAGGAAGGGGTTCTAAGCAATCACAAGCAAAGATGACTCAACCAAATCAAACCTATTGAATCTAGCAAACAAAAATCATGATGGCTCCACTTAGATTGTTTCTAGACCAGCTTCTATTCCTTCTAAAGGCAACTAGTTACAGTTTTAGAAACCTCTTAGGACGATCTGAATTAGAATAAGTCGAACAGAAACAGGAAAATCTCTAAGGAGCTTTGATAACCCAGTCTCTTTGGCAACTTTTCCTTGGGTTACAAGGCGGCTCTAATCAACTTAAAATAATCTTCCTGAACTTCGAGTTAGGCTAACAGAGTAACCAATACAGTCCTTTTGAATGACTTTCCCATAAGCTCGTTACCATATCGGTCTCTTTTTAGTCAAATTTTAAGCTTAGGTTCGTGTTTGGTAACGTGTTCCTAATGCGGTCAAGAAGGAAACATTGATGAAATCCAAGTCCTTATCTTTTATGGCCAGTCCTTGCCCTTTACTAGAAAAATAATTTTGTAATCAGTTCCTCAACATATATGCATACAAAGGAATACAGTAAACCCACTTGCAGGGGAGTCGTGGGTTGATCGAGTCTTACCTCCCGTACCAGACGGTGAATGAATCCGTTGTAGTTGACTCGGGCCACCAACTTCTATGTCAGTGTACGAACCCGAGGGGCCGAGACAATAGAAGCTTCACTCATACATCAAAAGACAATTGAATTAAAACTTTAAGAGGAATTATTGATCAAAGTGTAGAAAATAGTAATTGTCGTCCTTCCTTGTTGCAGTTTATATTTAAATTACCCTCCTGTAGGGTTTAGAAATAATAATAATGTCCAAAGTCCCAAAATAACGTCCAAAAGTGTCCAAAAATAAAAGAAATAATTTCAGAAATAATAAATATTTCCTAATACAATTTTCTAAAAATAGAAACAAATAAAAATAAAGTCTAAAAAATAAAATTATTTGTTTTTTTTTTTCCATTTTTTTAGCTTTAGTTTTAACTCCAAGTCTTTAATCACCAAAGTCTTTGGCCCAATTTCCTTTCAATCCAAAATCCAAAACCTGTAGGAAAGAGAAATACCCAAAGAAACGTAAAATAGAACAAAGTAAAAATAAAATCCTAAAAAGAAATCTAAAACTCTAAACCTAAAGACAAGTCCACGTCGGCCGCCAAAAATTGATATAGTTATTAAATAGTGATAAAAGGTTCGATACTCAGACTTGTAAAAATTCGATTTTTAAACCTAATTTTTAATAACTAAATAAAACAGATTAAAGTAAAAAAATTGATTTCAAATTATGGGAAGGACTGAGACTAAGGATTCCACCATTAGCCAATTTTTTCAAGTGATAAAAATCTTGCAACTCGTATATTCAGTTTATCCAAAATATTGCCAAAGTTAGGTTTTCAAAATAATAGTTGCAAATCGAAAGCATGAGACATCAAAAACACAATTAATTGATAAAAACCATTTTTTCCAATTTTAGTTTAAAGCAAATAATAGTAAAAGAATTGCAATAAATAAATAAAATAAGATTTACCACTTTATTATTGGAAAAATAGCTTCACACGTTGCCCCAGTGATGGTGATTAGCTCATCATGTTGGAAACACTCATAAAATAATTCTTCATAGCTCAAAAAGTGTTTACAATGAAGAAATAAAAAGAACACAGAAGATTTAATACGCTTATAAACGTTACAGAGAGTGTTATCTGTGTGGCTGAAGAGAACAGAAATAAAGTACAGACTCTGGCCGCTACAGAATTATGAAAGATAACGAAACGGAATCAACGACTGTTCTCTAGAGCCTTATGTTCTTCCTTTTCTTCAAACCAGCAAAATTCTTTTTCTTCCTGGAATTTTTCGCACGTCTCCAGCTAAACTCTTTCTTGTTTCTCTTTGCTTTATATATGATTACTGAACCCTAATAACCCTTCTTAACCGATCAGAACACAAAGAACACTCCAAATCAAACTCCAAATCCAAAACAAAGAATGACTCTTCTTTTCTGACATAACTTGATTTTTCCAACAATTTTTACGGCCTGAAACTCCCACTGCAGACGTGTGTTGATATCTTGCTTTCTTCTTTACTTGGGTAACTTACAATCACTTCCAAATCCCTTAAAATTCGTTTCACCAAAACTCAGAAAAGTTCTCTCACGTAAATACAAGTTCCTGCCATTTCTGGTTTTTGAAACAAGAAGGGGGTGCCCCCAATCCAACTGGTGGGTGCCTTTATCACTTTTACTGGGTGCCTTTATCACTTTTTGAGCCAATTTTTCCGCAAATATTTATTTCTCAAAAATACCTACAAAGACATAAAAATTCATAATAAGTATAAAATCGAATACTATCAAAATAGATAATTGAGCACAATTTAGACACAAAAATATGTCTATCAAATACCCCCAACTTACTATTTGCTAGTCCTCGAGCAAATATAATCTAGAAAATAAAATCCTAATTCACTTTCGCAGGAATCGCGACTACATTTAGCATATGTAATAAGCCTTTAAACTCCTAGGTATCGTTAGTGGACGAGTTTTCTCTCGTGAGGGTTTACAAGACGTATACCCACAAAACTTTTACTCAAAATTTGGCTAGACATATAGAGAGAGGACAGGGATATGTGCCTGAGAACGAGTAGGGATAAACTTTTTTTACGAAATTTTTAAAAGTCTGATATTTTTCTGACCAGAGTATTGAGAGGTGATTTACTATTTTATCCTTATCAAAAATCTATCATCTACAGGAGTATTAAATGTTGTTGCTTGGAGGATTCTGATGCATGTTGGAGCTGTCGCTGCAAGGTATTTGAAGGTATTCAATTCAGTGTACCCAGCATGGTTTTACATACACATTGATACCCAAACTTCTGATTACATTATCGGCGTTGCTGGATGGGCTACTGGTCTCAAACTCGATAGTGAATCTTCAGGAATTCAACATAATACCCATATAAATATTGGGATTGCTTTATTCGTTCTGGGGACACTTTGGGTATTTTAGTTACTCATCTATATAGTCTTCCGTCAACATAGTAATAATTTGACTGACTAAAAGATTTGAGATTTTTTTTTGTATTAGGTGTTTGCTTTGCTTCTGAGGCCTAATCCTGACCACAAATTTCGATTCTACTGGAATATCTATCACCGCTTGACTGGATATATAGTTATACTACTTAGTACCATTAACATATTCAAAGGTTTTGATATTTTGGAGCCTGAGAAGAAATGGAAGAATGTATTCATAGGCTTGATTATAGGTTTGGTGGTTATTGCGGTTCTGTTTGAAGCTTTTACATTTACATGGTTCATAGTTTTGAAGAGGAAGAAATCTGAGAAATCTCATCATGGTGAAAATGGCCATGCCAATGGTCACGCTAGTGGCAATGGAAACCCATACGGTGCTTGAATTCAATTGGTTGGATAGACGGGGATGGGTCGACGTCTCAAGCTGTGCTATTTTAGCGACGGACATGGGTATGATAATATAATGTTGGTATCACCGATTCACCATATACATATATGTAAACAGAGATGGTTAGTAAGGTTTAGAACTTATTCTTTGTATCAACACAAAGTGTTTTGTTTGTTTTTCGTAAATGGCTTTGGATGCCCTCGCTAGATTGGCGAGAGATACACATCATATTATATTGTTTTTATTGACTTATTTATATACCTGCTTATATATATATATATACCAGTACTCCAATTATACCTGTACAATGATCAGTCTGTACACCATATGAAGTCCACAATTGAGGTTTAATGCATCGTGACGTGGCGGGATAAAATTCCACTACACCAAATTAAAATTTTCCATCGAATCTGATGCGTAGCATGGATACAGATATATTCATTTTCTAAAACCCCCTGTTATTTCTAGGAGATTAACCTGGTTTTGTCTAATAGTTCAAGGCAAATCATCTTGAATGGTACACAGGGTCCGTGAAAAAGGAACATAGATGACTAAAGCCCGCTGCCCAACTCACCATAATCAAAGCGAAAAACAAAAAACCGCTGCCAAGAAGAAGACACCAAAACGGAATTTATGTGAATGGTCCGATCCATATTTCTCTTACATTTTCCTCCGATCTTCGTCTCTCTCATTCATATCGGATTCACTTTCTCTCTCTAATGTTAACTCCTTTTAAATTTAATATCTGTAGATCCATCTATTCACGTTCTCTTCTCGATCTACACGTAAAATTAAGAATCCCAATCTTCTCAAAACTCTAAATTAATCGATTAATTCGATTCAGTATCAGCATCAACTGCTCATGCGATGGTAGTCTGCAAATGCCGCAAGGTACTTCATCTTCCTTTTCTTCTTGATCTCTTTGTAATTTTAGTTTTTAAGTACAAATTCTGTCGTAAATTGTATTGATTTAATCTAATTTGAGAAATTAGGTTAAGAGTGTAGGTGATAATTAGACAAACGGTTTGGATGGATAGACATATTGAATTTGAGTATAGTGAATTATAAGATCTGAGTGTTGTGTAATGTAGGTAAACGCAGGTGTAGTACATTTGGTTCGACAATTTGGATATTTTGGGTTAGTGAGAATAAGATTTTGTGGGCAGTGGATAATTTTCAGTTAATGCATGTTGTAAAATCTGGGTGAAACGAATTTATTTATGCTTTTTGTGGATTTGTTCTACGTTTTTGGTTACTAATTTGAGGAGAGATACTGACTTCAGGCGACCAAGCTCTACTGTTTTGTTCACAAAGTTCCTGTATGTGGGGAGTGCATTTGTTTTCCGGAGCATCAAATATGTGTGGTAAGTGTCTAAGCTTTATTGTTGTACTGATTTAGTATCTTTTGCTGATACTTGGATTGGACATGAACTACATTAAACTGACTACAATAATGCATTTTGTTTCCCAACTACTATTTTGAGTTGTTGCAAAAAATTAGCTAAGCTATTGAATTGTAGAGGATGTTGGTTTTAAAGCGTAAGTTCAAAGTTAAGGTTAGTTTTAGTGTGTTTCTACAAGGAATTTTTGTTTGAATAAAACCCATGAGAGTAAAAAGATAGGTAACAGATAATGTATCATATAAAGTAAGATTTTTCTTTTATCAAACAGAAAAACAAGCGAATTTGAATGAATAAGAAAATTTGGTGATATTCCACTTGATTGCACCATGTGTATTTGTCTACCTTAACTACCAAAATAGGCCACACATTATATGAATATTGAGGTCCTGGGTCCACGGTCAAGCAATTATGTAAGAAGATAAGCATTAGACTTGTTCAGCTAATTGCCTAATTCTGATACGAAAGTTAACTTTCCTGAGACCTATTTTGAGAGTCGCAGGTCAAGCAACCTGCCCGTCTAAGATACAGGTTTGCAACAGAGATCACTAATGAAGGTTACGAGATTCGATGATTTAAGATTTTGCTGACTTGAAGTGCAAGGTTGATGAGAAATATGACGGTAGGATGACCAAAGGGTTTAGTGTCTTAACTCAAGCATAGCTTTGAGAACAGTTGAGTCTGTTCTGTTGACTTAGTGCCAAATACTTTTATGCATGGTGGAATTGTTGACCTTGACCACTTTTGCTGTAGTGCCAAAGAAGTTTTGTTCTTTTTCTCCATCTAGTTTTTATGCAAATACATATTCATCTTGGACAGTATGTAATGCCCACAGTCAAATACTCTGCCATAAGCTGTATAACAATCTACTTATGTTGCAAATCCTGTAGGTACGTACTTACTCTGAGTGGGTAATTGATGGAGAATACGACTGGCCTCCCACATGTTGTCAATGTCAAGCTGTACTCCAAGATGGAACTGATATACAAACCACTCGATTGGGATGCTTACGTATGTTATCCATACATATACTAACTCATGTTAGATGCAACTACTATTTTGTGTGAACGTTTCATGATCATATTCTCTGTCGATCGTCTTACTCGTTTTCACTCATTTCACAATCATTTTTATTTCTGTGAAAAAAGCATTGTGGTCTTATTCTACATTGGTCACCTTACTCGTTTTCACTCATTTCAGATGTCATACACACCCAGTGCTTTCTCTCTCACATTAAAGGCTTCCCGCCACACACTGCACCAGCAGGATATGTGTGTCCTACATGTTCAACTTCAGTAAGATCTGCATACAGAGCTATTTTAATAAATATTATTTCCTTTTCTGCATCCAGAACATATTTCTTACTTTAAAGTCTAGCAGAGCAATGATGTTTCTCAGTTGTTAATATGTTCTGGCATAAACATTGTAACCTGATGCTCTTGCTATGCATTGTCATATTTCACTTGTCACACATAGTGCAGATACTAAGAAGGCCCACTTTTATTCAGTATAACTTGTGTTGGAAGTTATCTTTGTATCTTCATTTTACAAGATTGTTTATTTTCATTAGCTTTACTATGCTGGAAGTACCAAAAATGTTTATATTAATATATGGAGCAATTGGCTTGGTGAAGTGGTGGAGGATATCTGAAACAAGAGGCTTATAAGAAATCTGGACTTTAGATGTAGTGATATGATAAACTTTTTTCCCTGCGATGCTTGTTTAAATGTTTCTAATGTTCATCTGACTCAGATAAAACCAAATATATTATTTTATATACGCACCTGATCCTGCCTGAATATTTCGTTACACATCTGTAAAACTATTTAATCATTGTTGTGTAGATTGTGAGTTGGATAGCAGGAAGTGCCACACATGTATCACTAGTACTACACAGTTGTTTTCTTAATTTTGATGTTCTAGATAATTCTCAAGTGGATATGGGTTTTTGTTTGCAGGCTTATTTGTCTATTAGTTCATAGAGACATGTACCCATTCGAGTATTTGTCTCAAACTGAAGGATTACATTTGAATAACTCTGTAAATAATTTAGGCATGTATGGGCAAGCTGATTTATTTATTCATAACTGATAACTGTTTTAGATGATGTGGCCTGCACATGTCACTATAGCAGAGAGTTTCACCCTGCTTCTCTGATTTATCTGTACTATATCAAAGAAGTCTGGTGAAACTCTGTGCTGTGCTCACATGTGTCAGCCACATAATTGAAAAGGTGACACTACTATGCTAGGGTATGACGGTGACATATCATGAGTAGTTGCATCACTTTGAGATTCCCTTCGAAATGATTGCAGGTAAGCATAGGATTATGTTAACGTTGATTTTAACCAATATATTGGAGCCACCTAGTACAGTTGAGACACCTATTCAACTGGTTCCTTGTCCATGTCTGTTAAGGATAGATACAAGTGAGTCTTAAATAAGAACATCGACTATGTTTGAGCATTATCTTATATTATAGTGTCATAAGTTGTGGATTGGTAAAAGTGGTTTTGTGCTACTCCTGACTATCACAATTTACATTCTACAAGACTATGATTGAAGAGCTTCAACTTTATGTGGTAATATCTGGTGTAGTCACAACTCCATAAATGTGATTCATAAAATTCATAAGAGACCTGTTCCATGTACTCTGTGGCTATTTCCAACACCTTGTTAATCTTTTGCTGGTGGAACAAGTATTGGTCATGATTAAACATGAACATTTTTTGTTTTGAAGTGTCTCTATAATGATATACTACAAAAACATTCTCAAGCGCCCACACCCACACACATACATATGTACATGCTTTAGTTTGACCTTAGCTTTTAAACCAGGAAAAAGAAAGTAGTGCTGATGGGTTATCCAAGCGGAGGAAGTGCCTGATAGATGTCAATGACTTCCAATCAATTTCTCTCGTCTAGTTCTGCATCATAAAGTTACATTTCTTAAAGCAAATTAGTTATGTTGTTCGATTGGTTCTTATGTTCAATTTTGATTTGCGAGGTGTTAGAATAGGGTTGTCTACACTCTCCATCTGCTAATAATACTTTTTTGAGCAGATATGGCCTCCTAAAAGCATCAAAGATTCAGGATCACGTCTTCACTCGAAACTGAAGGAAGCTATTATGCAGGTAAGCTATGTTGTGTTTTATGAGATTTTCGTAAAAGAGGTGGTTAGTTTATCACAAGCGGTGAGGGGAATCTGAAAAAAAATAAGGGACTCACTTTGTCTTCAAATCCTATAAAAAATTCTGGACAATGCTTTCTTGTAATTTGTCAAATTAGATTATCCATTCATGGACGGACATATCAAATCTTACTGTCAGATAAATAGTTGGAGATACATAATTAACCAATCATTACGTTTGAGGAGATACTTAGTAGTAATCCTTTTTTATGTCTCTTGTATATGTCCTGGTGGAAACTCAGTAACTTTAGGCCGAGTAGACTTTATACCAAGAATAAATATAGGTCTAGTAATTAAATCATTTTAGAATGGTACATGACGCTGCTTTATTGCTCCCACAATGATTAAACTGAAAATGTTACATTAGATATTTTCAGTTGTTGATTACGTTAGTGTAAATTTTCTTTACTAGTTTGCCTGTGAGTGCTAATTACTTGAACAGCATGTGAGGTTTCAGCAGCAAGTTTGTCTTAGATCCATCATTAGCTATCTCGTTTTATTTCAGTGTTGCTCTCTACTTGGATAACAGCGTAGTACAAATCATTATTGCTGGGATGCATTATGTGCAGTAAAACGCGCCGCAAATTTTTTGGGCGTTTTCCCCATTAGGCAGCGATTTTGGGTGCTTTTTTCGTTAGGCGGCCTGGGCCTGGGCTCTTCCTTAGGCCTAGTGAGTTAAAAACAGTTTGTTTGTTGTTTTTTTTTTGGAAACAGTTAGAAGAGAGAGAATGTTGTAAAGAAATCCTTCCTTGTGATAAGATGTGGTGAAAATCCTTCAAACCTTGATTCTTCTTCTTCTTCTTTGCAATGGAGTTTAGTTAAAGTAGTTAGATTTTTTACATGAGTAAAGCTAATTATAAATAACATATATATATATATATTTATGTGTATTTATATATATCCGCCTACTCCCAGCTAATCCCCGAGTAGTCCCTCCAGGCCCCACCGAGCCGCCTGACACCCGCCTAGCGATTTTTGCTACATAGTATGCATTTATCTGTGTCTAACCCATTGATTATTGTATTGATGGAAAGTGTACTGCCATTACGATATCTGAAGTAGTACCCCCCAATATTTATAACTCTTAACATGTAGGAATTTTTGCAATTAAACATGAGGGATAAACTTGTTTTTGGTCGCACGATCTACTATTTATGAATAATATGTTGGTGTTTTAGATAGCTCCACTGTTTTTATGTCCCCACTCCCCTCCTGTGTGGCGACTCGAGTGGCACAAAAAAGGCCTTATTGTTACTGTTCAATGTATCGTTTTATTTTTGGCTAACTCTCTCTCATGTTATGCAGACAGGAATGGAAAAAAATCTGTTTGGGAATCATCCTGTTTCATTACCAACACCTGTTTCTCGTGCTCCACCCCCTGCTTTTGCTTCTGATCCGCTAATGGGGGGGAAAGATAAAGGTCACACAGACACTCTAGATTCTGTAGCAGATGGAAATTCAACATCTGGAGTATTCCCTGCAACTGGATTAGGCCCTTCCAAACTTTCGACTTCTGATATTGTGGAAATAGATGAGCCGAATGTGCTGAAATCAACAAGTCCTGGTGTAGGTTGATGTTTGTATTTAATGTTACATTTATGGTGTATTTCTTCTTCGATGTTCAACATGTGCATGTACTCATTTACTCATACATTGAGTAGCTGAGTTGGATCTTGAAACCCAAGCAAGAATATTCGATGACATTTATCTTATGTAGGTGCTAGTTTGTTGAACCTGTACACTAATGATTTAGTGTTTGATACAATTTTACTTCTATCTGAAAAAACAGCCAGTTGCTACAACAAGAAAGGGTGCTTATGTAGATAGGCAAAACTCTGAAATTTCCTACTACGCCGATGATGAGGATGGGAACAAGAAGAAGTACAGTCGAAGGGGTAAGTCCTAAGTGTGCTTGTGTTAATGTATTCACCTTTTTCTATGTGTTCAGTGGACCTAGTTTTGTTAGGAGCTTTGTAAATCAGATTTACTGGTGGCTGAGAGGATGATTGAGTTCTTAAAATAGCGATTGAATATGTTAGTTAGCTCTTCCCGTCTTCTTAGTTTATGTTGCCTTTTGCCATCTACATAGAGATGGTGCTAAGACTGTCAATAGATTTTGCTGCTGAACCATGTTTGTCTGCCGGCTTTTATAAACTTGGTCATCACCTTGGCTTCTGTTTTATCAACATGTCTTAAACAGTAAATGACTTGATTAGTTCAACTAATAGTAGCTATATTGTGCAGGTCCTCTGCGTCACAAGTTTCTAAGAGCGCTAATACCTTTTTGGTCTAGTTCTTTACCAACTCTGCCAGTTACTGCACCTTCACGAAAAGATGCATCCAACCTTGACGAGGTTTCCGAAGGTCATGTTCGGCATAAAAAGTCGTCAAGGATGGATCCAAGAAAAATCCTCCTCTTCATGGCAATCATGTAACAACTTCCTTCCTATTTTTGTACTTCTTTCTCAAATTTATGTGTCTATTTTATCTTTATCTTCACTTGGGGATTCGGACAAAATGAAACTTGGATGTACATGTGGTAGGACCAAATGGATTGGCCTTGCTGCTATAATCTAAGTCTGCATTGAGAATTTGCAAATACCAGCAACTTTTTTGCTTTTGTAAAACACTCACCTGTGATTGTGTTGAAGGGTCCACAACAGATTTCTCGTTTGTGTGTGTTGAGTGATTGCAACTGTCTAGGAGAAAGAGAACAGTTCTCTCAAATTCTTCTATGTTGATCGAGTGCAATAATCCAACATGGTCTTTCTCTCTCCTGGAATGCTTGCTTTTTTATTCTTCCCAATTGTGAATATGGTGGTGCATCAGACATTAGTGTCCTCTAAATAGATCGTGACTCTCTGTGGTGGGTTTCATTGAATTTGTAGGTCTGATCCATCCCATTTCCGCCACTTGTAGCACACAAAGGTTCTGATTTGATTTGTTGCTCCAATTGCATCCCTCTGATTCAATTTCACCTGGCCCTTGGGGATTTTGTTAGAGTGACAAACACAGTTCCACAAAGTCAAATTGTCTATTTGAACATCAGCTTAAAATTGGCCAATCACTTGTTTTTCCTCTTTTAGTTTTGGATTCACTTATTCATGTAGTTAATTGCCTTTTTTTCCTCAGGGCATGCATGGCGACGATGGGTATTTTGTATTACAGGATATCACAAAGCAGTCTTGGTGGAATCGGGCTTGATGATGATCCACAGTGAGTGAGGATTTTGATTAAAATATCATTGTTTACCCTTCAAATGAGTTGTTAGCTATTTTGTGAAAGATGCAGTTTCAAGTGAGCTTCTCTTGTCTTATTACAAACACACAGAAAGAGCGAGAACCTATGATCTTTATGGAATTTATCTTCTCGCAGTGTCATATAACTCAGCCCTCTGGCTTCTTAATGTCATTTACATACTTTTTTTTTTGCGGTATCATTATGTCATACATGTTCTAGTTTTGGAATTCAAAAAATGAGGCTGTGTTCTTCTTTACTACTCGAGTACTTCTGTTTTCCAGTGTATCATATAATAAATCGGCATCTGTATCTCTTCAAATTTAGGTTCGCAAAATCATAGATTTTTGCTTATTTGCAATTTTGTAACTAGATGGGAGGAAATTTGTGGGTTGTTTTTCACTTGCTATAAATGGACTAGTAAAGCGAGGTTTTCATCTTTCCAAGTAGTAGTAAGGTTTTCTAGAGCAGGTTGGAGACATGGGGTTGTACCATGCACTTTTTAACTTCTTTTTCTGCTATGTACTGAAGCGCAGTATATCTTGGCACAAAACTCCAGGTCATTTATTGTTTAAATGACTGCCTGCAGTCCTGCACCTAGAGCGTTGTTGCAAGTTGCAACATGTACATCCCATGCTCTTGGTTGATAGATTGTTCCTGAAACCCAAAATAGGCCACTTCTGGATAGCAGCATTGCGCAATGATCTAAAATTCTTATGGATGTCCATGAATTATCTCATTACCGAATTTGATTTCAGTTTAGTTTCTCTCTATGAACTAGGGTAGTGAAAACATGTTTTTATTAAGTCCAATCTTCTCACATAAGCAATAAAGGATCGAATTCTCCTTGCAGCATTGTCACTAGGAACCGAATTCATAACTTGTTCAGCATGGTCACTAGGTCGCAATTTTAACCGGCTGCTTTTGATCCTTTTAATGAAACTGAAACCTCAGGAAAAAAAAATACTTTCACTTTTTTTCATTTTTATTAGAAAAAAATGAAAGTATCACTTTTTTTTTTTTTTTTTTTTTTTTTTTTGGAGAGATGGAGTATTTGACAACCATACAAAAAATCACTATTGTATTCCCAGCCACACCTAATCTTTCAGGTGCCAAGCACGACGTGCCAAACACTAATTTAGTAAGTTGTTGGAAATAGAACTCCATATATGTATATATAAGTAAATGAAAAATCATATTAATATGATTTTGATTTTGATGACGATTACACATAAATCCCATAATTAATAAGTCGCATGTTGGAGAGTGGTTGTTCTTTTTCTTGTTCCAAATATATTTCTTCTTTCATGGTCCCGTTTTAGTTATATTCTTCTTCTTGCAATGCCTCTTCTCTTGATCTCTGCCTCTCTTGATCAACATCAAGAATACCTAACGAGATTTTACAACTCTATAACCTAATAATCAAAAAGAAAATGGAAAAACGGAATGATATTGTTTTTGTTTGATGACGTTGTCAACTTGAAACTACTTTTCAAAGTCTCGTTTCAACGCGGAAACCCGTGTTCTTAATATATAAGTATCCCTTCTTCTTCCATAATTGCAAAATCAATTAAACTAATCTTCTTGCACGTCTTTCTCCTCCGAAAAGAGATCTAACGTCACCGGAAGATGCATGGACTATAAGTTATTTCGGCCGAGCAATTAACATAATGATGATACTAGCCAAGGTGCTGTCACATGTCAAACAACCTTCATCACCTCACAACAAGTAGGAGGTTAAATACAAGTTTAGTTCACTAATTTCCCTCTAGAGTTAGGTTCCTCATTGGAACATGTATATATATTGTCCAATGTACTTTGCAACTGTAAGCTCTTAATACAATTAAAAGTCTTTACAAATTCCGTGTCTTTGGAATATAAGACGTCATAACTTGGAGAAGCATCTTCTGTTTTTGTATTTATTTTCTTTAGATGATTTTAAGTAAAACAGTTGAATATGAAAAATCCATTTATTTTAGAGTTCAGATAAGCATATACTTGGGTATATTGCCTTCAAAATCAAAATATGCTCAGGTATATATAAAGCTGCGCGTTCTAACAGCTCAGTGCAATAAGTCCTTTTGCTAAATCATAATTTATATTTGTTAGCCAAAACCAAAACAAAAGAAATTAATAGCTCGATCTTCATCGCAAAAAGTCCTCCTCTCTAAAGTCAAATCGTGATAATTTTACAACTTATGCAACTACTCAAATGTTTCACTTGTATATGTAGCAAGTAATGCCTTGGGAAGGAGATTTTCCTGGGAAGTACTACAGTTAAATTATATGGAAATGGAATCAATGGACCAATGAAAGTGGATTTTTTCATTAAGGAAAAAGTTGCCAAAAACTGGCTGTAAATGTTACAATACAAATGCCTCAGTTGGTTTTCGAAAAATATACAACTCTACTTACTTGAATGAGCATTCATTCATTATAATGATGATTTTTTCCTATAGAGTCTGTTGTGGGAATTTAAAACAAGATGCCACATATGAAACAAGTTATAGAAGATATTTAGTATAAGATTTTAGACTTCTGCCATCAGAGATAATTAATGCAAAATGCAGAAATTATATTGCTTGAATGAAACTCAAGCAAGTGGGTGTGTAATCCCTGGTCCAAGTTTTTGCAAATACAAGAGAATGTAGAATTTTCATCAAAAAAACAAATAAAAAAAAAAAACAATCTAGAATTGACAAGAAAAGATTTAATACCCAAGTAAAAGATCGTATGAACCATATTCTATTTCTTGTTGCTTGGTCAGTGATTTTATGTGATTTGCCTGTTAATATTTTTTAGTTTTGAATTATGTAATTTGTCAAACTTAAAAACTAAACCAAAAATAGACCTGCATTAAATTCATATTGAACTTAGGATAAACGGTGAATGCATGACTCATAGTCCAGGTGCATCTCTTAAGCAGTGACAGAGCTGATGAGTGGGAGAAAAAGAAAATCTTTTTGCTAATGGTGGGTACAAAAAAGAGTTCTTGTTCTGGCGGGCAAAAAGTAAGGAGGAACCTTACTGCAGCCTACAAAAGTTCCTGCATGAGAGTCTGAATAGGCATCATCCGGCACAGTGGTATTGGCAACATTTCCATTCCTTAGCTGATCAAGTATAAAACTCAGTTTGGACCTGACCACTTAAAGGCCTCTTTGACTAAAAACTGCAGGGTGATGTTTAGATACTTTAGAGGTGTAAAATTGTCTCTAGATCATGCTCCTACCTTGCACTTGCAGCAGGGCGGTGTAGTTTGTTTTGAAGGTAGACCTGACTTTTTCAATTGTATTAAGGGCTACGGCATTAGTTACTATCGCTTTCGTTACATTTTTAAGTTTTTTTGGGGTCACATTGACCAATTTTTTCTGTATTCTTTGTAATTAATATAAATTTTGACTTGGCAAATTTTTTTATCTCTAGAGTCTAGATAGGCAGTCCGGTAATATTGGTTTAGTTGTATTACAATTGGGAGTTAGTTTTAGTTTTATTTTTGTAGAACATTTTGTGACATGTAACTTCACCATCTATCGATCAGTTCGATAAGTTATATATTGCAGAATGCAATCGTTAGAATGTGATTTAACAATGTTAGCCGAAAGCATTTCCTGTGTCCAATAACCCTACTACTCTTTACACTATCATAAGTGAAGAATGTAAGAAGAAAGAAGACTACAATCGTTGTCTTTGTCTCATACTCATGTCAACGTCCATTCCATTTCCACAAAATTTAATAACTATGTAGCGCGTTTTTTTAAACATCTTAATCTAAGTTTAGTATTTTTTTTCTGTAGCAGAATCATTTGCGCCACATAACCGAGTGACAGCTTCCTAAAACTAGACACAAAATGTGACCCTATCCTTTAAAAAATTGAGCAGCCAAGAACAACTTCACCAATTTGTATGTAGTCATATGTACTTAGACGTATTCCCATTGGTGATCAGGAGTTCACCATTATCGTTTTCTTTCTTCTACAATGGCCGGCCTTGAGAAATATCTCATGGGATCTTATATTATTTTGATGGAAAATAATGATTAAATAATGAAATCTAGTGTTAACGCGTAAGATCAATCGGAAGCCCGTCGTGGTCTTAGGGGTTAGATATTGGTCCTAAATGATTAATCATTTTTCAAGTGTTTTTTCAGTTTATCGAATCGATCACCATATGATCAGACTGGCAAATAACGGTTTCGTTTTTTTTTTTTCTTCCAGCAGGACTCTGTTTCTGTAATTATTCTTTATTTTTGTTACAAAAAAAGACACATACCCCAAAATAGGTGATATAGACTGGAATATATATCCTGTGGCAGGGACAATGGGACATGCAGTTATCACCTAGATGGAACTATTTTCAAAAAAAATTGACCCAGGGACAATGGTATAACATTTTTTACCTTGATCAAGTAGTATGCAAAATATAAAAGGTGGTAATTTAGTTACCTTAAACTACAAACATAGAAAGAACCAGTCTTCTTCACTCTTCTTCACTTCATTTTGATATTAGTTTACCTGTCAAAGACAAGTTTCAATTGAAAGGCCAATATGTTAATGTCAACTTGTGACTTAAGTTACTACTACCACCATTTATTCACTGCGTCACTTAATTAAAATTGGGGAATGTTACTAGAAAAGAAGTGTCTCAAAAGTCAAATATTTCGTGGTGATTTCTTTTCTTTTTCCCTAACTTGTTTTTTCATAAAGCATAAACATAATTTTATTAATCATGGATAGAAATTATACGGGATAAAATGGTATCCATAGAGTCATTTAGAACAATTTGGTTAAGGAAACTTGGCATTGTTTGATCCCATATTTTGATTGACAAATTCCCCGTCTGGCTGGCATCAACGACGTGATTAGCGAGACCATCAGCTGTTTGGTTGTCTTCCCTATAATTATATAGGATAATGCATTGAGGTATTTGACGAATTCTTATCTTTATCTCCTTGATCATGCCTGAAATATACCAAGGCGGTTCCGTGGAAGTTGTTAGGAATCTCAAGAGGTTTTTCGAGTCCATCTCGAAGATGACTTTGAGCCATTCTCTATCTGTTGCATTTCTGGAAGCCAGTAGCATTGCCCAGGTTTCCACTGATAAGGCAGTTGTAATTCAGAGCGGTTGTGCCATCACCAACATTGTTCTTGTCTCTGAATTTCTACATATGAATCATGCCCCTGACATACCCTGGTTTCCTCTGGTGGCTCCATCTGTGTTGATCTTAATCCATTCCAAAGTAGGACTGCTCCAGCCCACTGAGATGGTTGTTGTTCTTTTGATGGCGTTTGATGGGTTAGTAGTCGGTGGTTCGCCAGGGGTAACAGGTGGAAGGGCCCTTAATGCCCAGGAAAACTTCTGTTGCTGAGTAAATGCTCTCAAAACAATATCATCTGAAGTTGGTTGCAACTGGCGGAATATGTGCTCGTTTCTGGTCAACCAGAGAGACCAGAGGAGAAAACAGAAGGAGATTATAGTTGTGGTGGGGGGCGGTTGTTTTAGGATTTGAGTAATGCTTGTTTGTGGAGAGATAAAATCCGGAAGGTTGTTGTTATCTGGAAGATGTTAGAGTAAAGCTAATCTACACTGATGTATTAACAGATTCCAAAACAATGAAGCTTTATTGAACACAATTTGACAAAGAACAAAAGACTCCAACAACACAGTGCACAGTCCGTGTACTCAGCCTTTTATAGGCTTTTCCAACGTCTAGTTAACGTACACAACAGCTCATTAAATGCTGTTACAGTTGGGTATGCTAACATGAGCATAAGACAGTTACACTTTGCTATTGTACACCTAACAGAAACATGAATTGTGTGAACATGATTCTGGTGTAACTGAGGTGTAAGAATTCTCAGAATATTTTGATACTTATTTTCCATTACTCCCCTTCAAACTAAATTGGTCAGGCTTTGATTGGACCTTTAGTTTGGCACACAGTCTTGTAAATTTGGGTCCTAAGAAACCTTTAATGAGTATATCCGCAGCTTGATCCTCAGTTGAAATGTAAGAAATGAGTACTGTTTTTGACTGGATGAGCTCTTTGACAAAGTTGTAGTCCACTGCCAGATGCTTCATTCTTGTATGAAGTACTGGATTACTAGTGTAAGAGATTGTACTAATATTATCACATTTGATTATTGGTGCTGTTGTGATTGATATATGCATTTCCTTTACTAGTTTCAATATCCAACAGATCTCTGCAGCAATATTTGCTACACCTCTGTACTCAGCTTCTGTAGAAGATCTGGAGACTGTATTTTGTCTCTTGCTAGACCAGGAAACTGGATTATCTCCAATGCAAATTAGATAACCCCCTATACTCCTTCTTGTTAGTTTGTCACTTGCCCAATCTGCATCACTATATCCAGTGATCTCCAATTTTCCTTTTGAGTAATACAATCCATCGGTTGCTGTTCCTTTTAGATATCTCAGTATTCTTTTGGCTTCTATTAAATCAATAGTTGTTGGTTCTTGCATAACTTGACAAACTTTATTCGCAGTATAAGATATTTCTGGTCTAGTCCATGTTAAGTATTGTAATGCACCAACTAGAGACCTGTAGCTTGTATGATCTGTTAGTTTTACTCCTTTTTGCTGGGATGTACTTGAAGTTGCAGGAACTGGAGAGTGACATGGTTTTGCTCCTAGCATAGTATGTTTTTCTAGTAGATCCAAGATGTATTTTGTTTGTGAAACAAATAATCCTGTGACATCTCTTTGAACCTCAAGCCCCAAAAAATAATGCAATGACCCTAAGTTCTTTACTGGAAAATGTTGTTATAGTTTAAGCACAAACTCAGTACAGTATGAATGAGAATTACCTGTGATAAGTATGTCATCAACATAGACCAATATATATGTTGTATTTGGTCCCTTTTGTTGGATAAAAAGTGATGCATCAACTGTTGATAAGATGAAATCATAAGATATCAGAATTTGTTGTAATTTACCATACCAAGCTCTTGGTGCCTGTTTCAAACCATAAAGAGATTTGTGGAGTTTGAAAACATGGGTGGGAACATCCTTGTCTATAAAGCCTGGTGGTTGAATCATGTATATGGCTTCTGTTATATCTCCATGTAAAAATGCATTACTTACATCCAATTGTGTAATATGCCAATCATGTTGTACTCCAAGTGCCACTAAAACTTTGATTGTGCTTGATTTTGCCACTGGACTAAAAGTTTCTGGGTAGTCCAGCCCTTCTTGTTGATTGTATCCTTTTGCAACTAGCCTTGCTTTATATCTGTCAATAGTTCCATTTGGTTTGTATTTTATCCTAAACACCCATTTGCAACCTATGAGATTCATGTCTGGTTTGCTGGGTACTTTGGACCATGTTTGTGCATCCTGCAATGCATTAAAATCCTCCACCATTGCTTGTCTCCATCTGGGATCCTTACTAGTTTGACTAAAACATGTGGGTACTTTGTGTACTTGAATTATGGATAAAACATGGGGTAACTGATGTGTTTGTTGTTTATGCTTTTGGCTTTTTAATTCCTGACTTTCCTCTTGTCTGCATTTGATGTTTATTAGTTGTTACTGGTGATGAGACTTGTTGTTGTTGTTGCTGAGTGAGTGGCATTGTACTTGTTGAGCTCATATCTGTTTTTGGTGATGTTAGAGAGGATATATGAGGTTGATAAGGTTGTATTTTCTTTAATGGAAAAATGGATTCCATGAATGTTACATGTCTGGAGGTGTATATCCTTCCAGTAGTTGGATCCAGACATTGGTATCCCTTTTGTACTGTACAATATCCTATAAAGATGCGCAGTTTGCTTTTTGGAGATAATTTGGAATTTGTATATGGATTTAACCATGGAAAACATAATGAACCAAACACTCTTAGTAAAGTGTAATCTGGAGTTTTCTTGAACAACTTTTCAAATGGTGAAACACACTGTAATTTCTTTGATGGTAATCTGTTTATTGTAAAGTTTGCTGTAGAAAAAGCTTGATACCAGTACACATCATTTAGACCTGATTGCAGTAGAAAAGTTCTTCCAATTTCCATAATATGTCTGTGTTTTGCTTCTGCCACACCATTCTGCTCAGGTGTGTGTGGACATGACAGTTCATGCCTTATTCCATTCTGAAGTAAAAATTGCTTTAGTTCCTGATGTAGAAATTCTCCTCCACCATCTGTTCTGATTGTCTTTATTTTACAACATAATTTGTTTTCTATGTAATTTTTGAACTCATATAGGATAGACTTGAATTCTGATTTATCAAACAAAGGATATAACCAACTGAATTTTGTGTAATCATCCACAATCACAACATAGTATCTATAGCCAATAACAGATATTACTGGACTAGGACCCCAAAGATCCATATGAAGTAATTCTAGAGGTGAGTTACTATTATGTATTGATGATTGAAAAGGTAGTTTATGAGACCTTCCTAGTTGACAGTCTACACAAGGTAATGAATTTTATAAAATTCCTGAATGAGATAATGTTTTGAATAACATTTTGAGTGTTTTATATGAAGGATGTGCAAGTCTTTTATGCCACACCTCTGGAGATATTGTAGAACTGAGAGCTGCATTAGATTTTATTGAAGTTTGATTGAGAAATTGAATGGGATATAGACCATTATTGTTAGGGCCTTGAAATAATGTCTTCCCAGTTTTCAGATCCTTGACAAAGAAACCAACATGAGTGAATGTTAAAGAGCAGTCATTATCTTTGGTGAATTTGTGAACAGATAGTAAATTTTGTGTTGCACTAGGAACTATTAGGACATTTTTTAATGTGAACAGATGATTATTTCTTGATTTAAATGAGGATCCTGAGTGGGAAATAAACATACCTTCTCCACTTGCTGTTTGTACTTTTTCATTTCCATTATAAATTGTAGGACATTGTACTTCACTTCTATTTGGTGTTATGTGATTTGTTGCACCAGTATCTGCAAACCATGGTTGTGCTTCTTGAAATCTTGATGTTGCTAGATGTGCAGATGAGTTTTTGTATGCAGTTGCATTAGAATAACCAGTGTTGAGCCTGTTTCTGCAAGTGATTGCAGTGTGTCCTTCTTTTTCACAAATTTGACATATTACAGGTGCTTGAGATGAGTTACTGTAATCATTGAAATGTCTTGGAGCATACTTGTATCCTCTACCATTATTGAAGTTTCTTCTTGGATTATTGTTGTGTCCAGATCTTGGCCAAGATTGTTGGTAATTAGAACTTCCTCTTCCATACTGTTGCTGTTGAAAAGAATTAAATCTTGAATTATTGTTTCTGTAAACTTGTCTGGATTGGTTGGATTGTGCAAGAAAAACTTGATTTGAAATAGTAGCTAATTGTTCAGAATGTCTTTGACTGATTACTATTTCCTCACTTAGCAGATTGTTGTGTAACTCTATACTAGACACTGGTGGAAATCTATGTCTCATTGATGTTGCAAAAGGAATATAGTCAGGATGTAGAGCAGATAGAGTTACAACAACCAATTCTTTATCTGAAAGATGCTCTCCTGCTGCTGCTAGTTGATTTGCCAGACTTTTAATTTCATCAACCAAGTTTGAGATTGTTCTATTACCTTGTTTAATAGCAAGAATTTTTGTTCTCAATTGTATTGAGAGTGTTGAGGATGATCTTGAAAATCTATCTTCTATATTTGTCCACAGATTGTAAGATGTTGTTGCAGTTGCAAAATAGGCTATTACTTCATCTGAAATTGTACTGTTTATCCAAAGAATTATTGTTGAATCTTCATCAATCCAGTCTACATACAATGGATTCTCTATTCCATTATTTTGATTTCTTGGATTGGTATACCTCTCAGGACATGGAAAAGATCCATCTAGATATCTCATTATCTTGAACTTTCTAATGACTGGAAGCATCAAACGTTTCCATGTTACAAAGTTATATTCCTTGAGTTTTAATGTGACAAAATTTGTTAACTGATTGAGAGGTATTTTTGCTATTGAAGTTGTTGTTGGATTTTTCATTCTTGATGGATATTCACAGATCATAAAAGAAACTTTGATTTCAAAGAAAGAAGGAAACAAATTGAGAGATATTGTTCTTGCTACTGTAATTGCAGATTTGAAAGATTTGAGATCAAACCTGCTCTGATACCATGGAAGATGTTAGAGTAAAGCTAATCTACACTGATGAGTTAACAAATTCCAAAACAATGAAGCTTTATTGAACAAAATTTGACAAAGAACAAAAGACTCCAACAACACAGTGCACAGTCTGTGTACTCAGCCTTTTATAGGCTTTTCCAACGTCTAGTTAACGTACACAACAGCTCATTAAATGTTGTTACAGTTAGGTATGCTAACATGAGTATAAGAAAGTTACACTTTGCTATTGTACACCTAACAGAAACATGAATTGTGTGAACCTGATTCTGGTGTAACTGAGGTGTAAGAATTCTCAGAATCTTTTGATACTTATGTTCCATTATTATCGTGATGATTACTCGAAAGGCCAGATAGAAGGGTATTCCAGGCTAAGGTTGTTGTTGGACAGTGTAAGAGCAAGTAGTCCTCCGTTTCTGGTTCAGTGTTACACTGAGTACATAGCTTAGATTTGGTGAGTCGAATGCGAGAAAGGATGGAAAAAGTTGGTAGACCTTAATTGATTGCTTTCCACAAGAAAAGCTGCATTTTTTGTGGACATGGTAAAGGCCACATAAATTTGGATGCTGGGAGTGGTTTTTGATTGGGTTGGTGGTTTACTTCTTGGGTTAGACATTTGCATTCGGAAGCGGTTTTGTATTTTCCGGACTTTGAGTGTGGTCAAATGATCCTATCTTGGGGGTTGTCTTGGGGCAGTTGGATGTTTATAATTTTTTGTTTTGCGGGTGGCGGTAGGTTGTCGAGCTTATCATGTATCCAGTTGTGAGTCAGAGGATCAATGATATCTGCTACAGTTTAGATAGAGTAGCACTGTACCGAGTCAAGGTTGGGGAAATGTGGAATCCAGTTAGCGTGGATACGGGTTGTTAGTCCGTTTCCCACAAAATAATTTTTTTTTTGGAAGATAGGTATGAGCGAAGTTAATTGTTCCATTGTGCAATGGAAGAAGAGGGGGTGGAAGTGGGGATTTGAAAAATTAGTTGTTGCCTGAGATATTTGTCATGATATAGTTTGGCACATATGGAGTCAGGATGATCATGCAAATTTCAGACCCTTTTCATAAGTAGTGAATTGTTATGTTCACTACTTTTCCTAATGCTAAGACCACTTTCTGAGATTGGTTTGGATAATTTATCCCAACCAAGAGGATGAATTTTTTTTAACTAAGGAGTCATGTCCCCAGAAAAAATTTCTGGTGATACGGTATATTTGTTTGTACACATAGGTGAGAAGAATTTGAGTTTGCATGAGGTGGTTAGAGGTAGGTGTTAGAGAAGTTTTAATGAGTACTAACCTGCCAGCAGGCGTGAGGTATTTTGTCATCCATCCTTTCGCCTTCCTTGCTAGCCTTTGGAAGAGAGGTTCGAAAATGTACCGAGAAGATCTTCCATGTTTGAACTGGACCCCTAAGTAGATAGGGGGGTTTGAAGTTGTAGGCATTCCGAATAATTGATGTACATTATCCACTTCATGTTGGTCCAGCCTCAGATAGTGAATAATAGTGGATTTGGAAGTATTAATTATCTGTCATGCAGAAGCGCCGTATGAGTGGAGTAGATTCTTGAGGTGATTGATGCTTTCTGTGGATGCTTTAAACGTAATTAGGAGGTCGTCCGCATACATTAGGTGCAAGATGGGTGGCACTTTTTGAGATATTCGAAGACCTCCAACGAGCTTTTGACTTTCTAAATTTCCAAGGTTTGTGGATAAAATTTCCACACAGATAATGAAAATATAGGAAGATAGAGGATTTTCCTGTCTTATGCCTCTTGTTGGCATGATATGTCCGTGCGGAGTACCGTTGATGTTCACTGAGTATGTGACTATTGTGACACATAGCATAATATAGTCCGCAAAGGTTGATGGAAAACCTAGTTTTGTGAAGGAAGTTTTGATGAAGCCTCAATCCAAGCTATCATATGCCTTTTGGATATCTAATTTTATGGCTATTTTTGGATCTTTGGTTCGAGTTGAAGTTTTGATATAGTGGAATAGCTCCCCGACAATTGCTATGTTATCATAAATTGATCTTCGGGGGACGAAGGCACTTTGGTAAGGGATTATTAAAAATGGGAGAAGCGGCCTAATACGGTTGACTAGTATTTTGGCGATGATTTTATAGGTGACGTTGCAAAGGCCTATGAGTCTGAATTGTGATGGTTTTGATGGATGTTCTACTTTGGAATTAGTGTGAGGTTTCTGTGATTCATGAGAGGGTGAATTATTAGGGAGTTAAAAAAACTACGGATCATATCTATCAGTTGAGTATGGATGGTTTCCCAGAAGTTTTTAAAGAACTTACTAGTGTAGCCATCCGGGCCAGGAATTCGCTCAGAATCTATAGAAAAGAGTGCATATTTGATTTTCATTGGAGTTACCTCGTCGGCTAGCATTGCGTACTGTTGGAAGTCAATCTTGGGGTGATTGTCCTATCTTGTTGATAACAGTTCTTTCTTTTTTTAAAGCATGATAGCAATTGTTCCTGCTGTCCTGCATAGTCTGGAGTAGACTTCTTTTCTCCTGTAATTTTTTTTTTTTTATCTTTCTTGTTTTTCTTTTATGACGATAATGTTAAAATTGTTTCTTATAAACATTTATGTAATTTTTCGGTGCATCCTATAGTTTGTATTACAGTGTATATCTGATTAGCGTAACAGACTAACAACCATACGGATTTATATTTCCCAACGAGTAATAGATTATACATAGAGTTATGGGGCACATGTTTTAGTCCAAAATGACAGATTTTGTCACTCAAATTTATTTATTTTGGTCATATTATTTCATTTCATAGTGGTAGATTAAAATCAATGCAGATTTTGATCATAGGAAATTGTAAGCCACAGTGACAAATTTCATTTCAGGTAGCATAGTGCAAATTTTGGAGCACAGGACAGAGTTTAGGTTATGCGGTGGGTTTGGATCACCAAGCAAATAGTATTGGATGGGTCATGGGCAGATTTTAAGTAACTTAGGGTATTTTTATGCCACGAGGCAGATTTTGAAATACTACAAGAAAATTATGCATCACATAACAAATTTTGAGGCACTAGGCAAATTTTGGCTTATAGGGTAAATTTTTGAACCACAAGGTAAACTATGTGTCCCTAACAAAATTTTGGATCACGCTAAATATTTTGTTGTGTCCCTAACAAAATTTTGGATCACGCTAAATATTTTGGATTATGGTGATAAATTTTGGGTCATAATGCTAGATTTGATTTATGAGATTATCTGCATCTCATTGTGTACTGTGAAATTATCTCCTTAGAAAACTCCTAAAAATCATGTTACCTGGTATGTACAAACGAGGTTACACAGACTCCAAGTTTTAAGCGAGGATAAATCTGGAACATCCATGTGTTGAAGATGTAAGAAAATACTCGGTATACTTGTTTAGCAGTAGGACATTCTGAATATATGGATCCATAATGGATAAGATACACGAGTCACCAATGGTAAGTTGGTATCAAGTTGGCAAGTTCAATCATATGAACAAAAACCTTAGAGATGTTTGGAAGAATACCTTAGGAGACAAGATCAAAGTCTAGTGATTTCCTTGTCTAGATTTAGGTTACTATAATTGGAATTCATAACCCATGGACACGATCTTCATTCCTCCTATCAGCATTTGGTTCCATATTCCTAAGACCCTTCAACAAGATTCCCTCTGAAGACCATCACACGTCCTACAACGTGCGGCTTCTCAATCTTTCTCTCACAAATTGATTCTCTAAATATACTAACTTAATCACTCTTAATCCTTTATCAATCATTGTTCTCTAATACACCAATCTGATCATACGCAATGTAAATTTTATGACAACTAATAGCCGCATTTTTTAATCTGATCGTATTTCAGTAGCTTTCGCTTTCCATGTGAGTTGTATATGGGTATTGCCCTCGGTTCTGAAACTCAACAATGGTTAAAATATAATGAAGGTCAATCTCAACCAAAATTCTGTTTTCAGTTTGCGATAGTATTTAAGGAGCAAGTATGTTCGTAGCTTATTCAGTTAACAGTTATAACAGTTATAACAAAAACATACCATACACCCTGCCTTTTCCTTAATTCTTTTTTCTTCGTACTTTCTTTCGGAGAAAAAATGGAGCATGGTGGAACTTTGTCACTTGAATGGAATTCATTTCATGGACTTTCAACTGAAGAAGAAGCTGATTTCATGGCTCAACTGCTAGCAGGGAACTATTCATGTCCGAACGATCAAGACCCACGTCTTACATTGGGTACTCCATCGTCAATGTGGCCTAGTCATGAATCCAGCAACATGGCAGGACATGGTCATGGTCATGACAATGATCAAACTTCTTATTATTGTTCTGATACTGTTAACTCTGGCCATAATGTATATTATTATTCGCAAGAAAATAATTACGATGGCCGCACTAGCATTTTTCTCCCGACTCCGGGTCATGAAAGCTATAATTTAAACGATTCTGATCCAAATATGGAGACTGATATTAGTTGTCTCTCTATGAATTTCCGTACTATGAATCAGCAGAATAGTTGTACGTCAACGCACAAAACGTCATTTCCTGACAATGTAATTGAAGATCCTGTCTGCATGAAACTAGAAATGAGTAGTTATAGTTTGGAAGATCCTTGTGGAAACCATGCAGAGGATGCCATTGCTTCGGATAAGAAAGTTCTTCAGAAGCGGAAATTGGAGAGTTTGGAACCAGAAGCAACCACAGAAGACGATAACACTAACAATCCCGAGTCATTACCAAGTGCGAAGAAGAAGTCTCTGTCTTCTTCTTATGTGAGTGCACGTTATGGAACTTTTACCATTATGAAGTCCATTTCTGCTTCACCTTGTAATATACAAGTATTTTGTATTGGATTTTCTCATAATAAATTGACAAAAACTGCAGGTTCCAAAAAACAAGAAGAATGCACATGCAAAGAAGAACCAGAAGGGCAGTAAGGATGAAGAAGAGGAAGAGACAGATGCTGGTTTAAATAGGCAGAGCTCTAGTAGTTCCGGTTCTGATGATGAGTCCAACGTTCCTCAGGAACTCAATGGAGGTTCAGTTTCAAAAACCTCGAAAAAGTCCGGTGCACTCAATTTGAGTGGTAAAACGAGAGCCAGTAGAGGATCGGCTACGGACCCTCAAAGCCTCTATGCTAGGGTAACCACTATTAACTAGCAGCATTGTCCATCTATAAACATGTATAGAAAACAAATAGCAGCATATCTCAATGTATCTCAAATATTAAACCACGATTAAAATCGACAATTAACGTGTTATATCGTATTCTTTTTTTGCAGAAACGAAGAGAAAGAATAAATGAAAGACTAAGAATCTTGCAGAACCTGGTACCTAATGGAACCAAGGTGAATTAAGTTTCTTGTTTAAATTGATTTTAGGCATTGTTGTTGTTCTATTGAATTAAGCGAAAGAAAGAAAACATTACATCTAAATGAATTCTTGATGTTTCGCTTGACAGGTTGATATCAGTACAATGCTCGAAGAAGCTGTTGAATATGTCAAGTTTTTGCAACTTCAGATCAAGGTAAAAAAAAATTAAAAACTTTTTGAACTCTTGATCAATATTGTGTTCTTAAACAGTGCTTGGTTTTATGTTTACTCATTACTTATCTATGTCTTTGCAGCTTTTAAGCTCAGATGATCTTTGGATGTATGCACCAATTGCTTATAACGGAATGGATATTGGACTCGACCGAAGTAGGCATCCTGCGCTCCCATGATTTGTGAAGACAACTGAGATGCTGCAAGCAACGATCTTAATAAATCTCCATCCCAATTTTCTAGGGACCCATTTACTAAGTGTTTCCACTCCCTTAGTATGGAGCTGTTTTAGGATGTAGCAGAGAGTTATAGGGTGCTCGTCATATTGATCGCCAATGAATGACTATCCTATAATTCGAAAAGAAAACAATTCATTTAGTTTTATAAACTTCTGATTCATTAATTTACATCGTTATGTATTCTTCCGGTTGAGCAGCATCAGTGTTGCCTGTAAGGATTTTATGTAATTATGTAGTTTAACACTAATAAATGTCAAATTAACTTGTTGCTGAGAAGATGAATGTATTTTCTACTAATTATGTAGTTTAACATTTTGCTTCATAAAGAGTTAGGTTTTTTTACTTCTAGAAGTCATTCTGAAACTGTATTCCCAAACTAACTTCTGACAATTTTACTTCCAGAAGTCGAAAAGTAACTTCCTGAGTGGTATCAAAACAGGCTACAGGATTAGGGACAGAAATGATAATGGGTCAACACATCAACGGTTTTAGGTTGGTCGTACTTTTAGTCAGGGTATTAGACTAGTAGTTGAGCTACTTAGAAGTTAACTTACTGCCTTTGCTACCTCTACAAAATTATTTGAGACTAGTCACCTTATTGTTCAACAACCATACTCCAGGATTTTGATGTCTGATTACTTGGTCTGACAGTTGCTACCATTAATCTTAGGTTTACAGAGAGTGAAAGCTTTGTTCAAGTTCCGTATATAACATGGATGCCTTCAAGAGTCTACTAATGACAGCTGCCTGAGGGAAACTGGGCAACAAGGTGTGTCCAAAACTTGTAGATGTTGCATAAAAGCCATACGTCGAGTAAAACAACAAAGAAAGAGCCCTTACCAGTTACGAGCAGCCCAAAAGTAGGAACTTATCCACAGGTGGAAGGTGGAAAAGGTGAATACCTTATAGTCCTGCAAACTATTGTTAGAAAAGAAGCTTTCAACGCATGACACTACTGTTGAGCCAATTATGAACAGGTTTACAAACACAAAGATGCGAATTCTTATTTAACAAGATGTTAATACAGCAGGACAATGTTTAAATTCATCTAGGAATGCCCAACAATGTGTTCTTGACTCTTCTACTAGTTTTCTTATTTTATCCAATTAAGTAAGGGATTTTCTTATAAATAATGAGAAAGTACAGGATATTGTAAACTGTAATACGTAACCAAAAGCTATACATGAAATACAAATGCTCTTTGGACGAGTTCTATACTGAACAGAGACTACTACAACTGGAATCCAGCAATTGTTCAGCTCATCCCATCACTGTGACCTAATTAAATCTCCGCACAATCTTTCAGGGGTCCAGTCATTTTAAGAAACTAGATGCCCCACACTTGGGAGAGAAGGATGACTTCCCTGCGGACTGATGCAGGGTTATAAATAGAACTGCATCACCAAATTTTGTTGATTGAAGAAAATTGACAGGAGAGATCACTTTTCAGGCGTGATTCTCACTGGAGTGAGTTGCTACCTCTACTTGACTGTCCAGTGGCATATACTGTGCCATGATTGCTCTAATCTCTGAATCCATGTATGACTGAAACAGAAATGAATAGGTGTCAACAAGAATTTCTATCTAAATCTTCAACACTAATATTATGTAATTGGGTGAATAACGACTTTGTCCTAAAACTAATCAAATTAAAATTTATAAAAAGGATAAGATCCAAAGCTATTGCAAACTCAAAGCCTCGTGTGAATAAACGAATCATGCAAAACTTCTAAATCAGTAGAAAACGATATATAGCAAGATCACTTACTCTTAATCTATATTTGTAAACTAGATAGCCTCCACCGGCAGCCATAGCCAAGCCCGTGAAAATGATCCAAAAAGCAGTCCAGGCCGACCTTGCTCCACTAGAACTCTTACCTGTTGGTTACCCCAAAATGAATCAAACAAATCAGTTCCTGTTTCTGTGGAACATTAATCTAGCTTAGGTTAGTTCCCTTCACTCACTTATGCAAGTGTCATGATCCTTCATGTACAGGAGTCCTCCACTACAGGTACATTCATAGTCTCCCCATGTATTCTTGCAGCTGCATTCGGGGCACTGACAAGCTGTCTTTTCTTTGCATTCATCAATATCTAGCAACGAGAATGACACAAAAACATGCTTATAAAAATGGGAAAAAGAAACAAGGAAAAAAGAATATAAAGACACTTCTATTTCTAAGTTTTTACGTGGTTATAATTTCAAGTGAAACTAGAGTGCTTTATCAACTTGGGATTCCAAATGAACTATGTAACACTGATCAGTCAGGTAGAGCTTAAAATTTGTTTTCAGCGGATTGATGTACATCTATTGCACATTGAGGGGTTATAAGCGATTGTTATTGTCTTATTAAGTGCCATAGATTAACTAATCACACGATATGATGAGCAATAATAGGATCCTAAGAATCTACTTCAGAACCAAATGCATATTCTTCATGTGAATTATGTGTGATTGTATAGAGTACAGAATACCCTCTGCATAGAACCATTCAAATGGTTGAGTCCTGCATATCTGACAGATACAAATGCATAAGCATAGCACAACGGACAAGTCTTACCTACACAGCTTTTGACACCATCACCTTTGAATCCATGCGGACAGTGGCATGTATCACCCATAGTTTCCTGTTGATAAGAAATATGAGAACCCATATTTACGTTCACATATATTAAATAAACTAATCGAAGAACTGTGTGTTCACCAACCACGCAAGCAGAGGATGTCAGTCCATCACGAGTTTCTTTCCAACATCCCCCATTATTGATCTTACATCGGCCTGGACCACTTGCTGCAAGGGGAAAATGGCATTAGGTTTAATTACAAGCATTGATCAATTATTTATATTTTTTATTTTGATCCAGTACATAGATTGAGAAAACCTACGATATCAGATCAACACGGTCATTTTAAACTGACATAAAAGAAGAATATGACTTATAGTTGAAAATAGTTACAGTAGATGCATAAAAGGTAGCCATATAATGGTAATCGTTCAAATGATCCTCAATTCTTAAATTCTTTTACTCATTTACTTAAATTTATGAAGAATAGCAGGCTAGCAGGCCATCAAAAGTTCTCCGCCTCACAAGCTTAGCTTAAGATGAAAGTTATAATCCTAGAACCTATGAGCGACCAATGGATTAGAGGGAGACACTTAACCTTGATTAATCCGAAGAAGGTTAGTTCATCTACTTATCTTGATTGTACTAACAGACTCCCTTCTCAAGTTAGATCAAACAAAACTAGAAGCAGACAAGGTGATATCCCTAGCTTATCAAATAGTGGCAACACCATAAACAACAATCGTAATAACATGCTTATTCAATGAATGAGTTAACAAATGGGTAAATTTAATTAAAATGATAGGGCAAGAGCTAGTTGACCTGTGCAGTTGTTGTAACCATCTCCTGTGAACTGCACACCATCAACCAAGGGACACTGACACACTTTCCCACGGAATGTATCCTAGTACCAGGGCAACAACCAATTTTAGTTATAATGAAATAAAGGAAGTGTGCACTAAACGCAACTGGGATAAGTGATACCTTGCAGGCAGTGATGTTAGATGCCTTATCTTGCCAGCAACCACCATTATTATCCAGACACTCATTTGTCTCTATATCTGCAGGAGTTATAGTTGATTCAGAAACTTAAAGAAAAACTTCATAAAACAAGCTCTAGTTATGATTTGCTAGGATTTGTCGGAAATACTTACCATCGCTTAGACAAACAGCTGGATCAGTCGTTTCTTGAAAACCAGAACAAATGGCCTTCAAAACAGCACCTTTATCTAACTTTCCTGCAGAATTACAAAGTCAGGCATACACACCACGAGGTATAAATCGAGAAAAACAAAATAAAAGTGATAACTGAAGACTAACCTCGATATTGTCGGTTGTTAATAACAAGGGTAGGGAGTATAGTAACATCACCTCTGGATCCTTTCCCAACCTATATATATATATAAGAGATTTCAAAATCTGTCTGACAATATAACTAAAACTCGGCATACTTGAGAAACAAAAATACACAAAACAACATGACACATACTTGGGCATTCTGCTCTTCTTTCAAGACAGAATTATCAGAGTCGGCATTTGGATCTCCCATACACTTCTCAATCTTTCCAGTGTCAAGGCCTACAGATGACAGATATCAAATATTAGTTCAAGTACATATTAATGTGCAAAACCATATATGGTGACAAAAAAACCTACCTAGAGATTTGATAACAGAATCAGCGCATTCTTTGTTATACTTTTTCTGCTTCATAGGACACCGAATTTGAAAGTCAGTTACATAGTCCCACCAGAGCCAAGGTTTCTTGGTCTCATTTGCTACTCTAAACACACAAAGCTGTCTCAAATTTTCAACAACTACATCTTTTCCTTCATATCCTTCACGGAAATCTTGTTCAGGATCAGGTGCACAGTATCTTCCGTGATTAATACACTGAGACTTACACTGCTTACTTAACGTAAACGCCTGAGGGCAGTACCAAGTTATATAATGCGGCGTAAACAATGTATAACCACCTTGCTCAAGAATCTGTGCTGCTCCTTTAAAATCCTTGACAAATTCCATCAACATGTTACATTTAGGACCACACTCATCATTACTATTACTCCACAACTCATACTCTACGCGCTCATCCGGATGAGGAACAGCCTCTCTCCAGTCTAAGTTCACATTAACCATATC
>JAJJMC010022854.1:4909015-4919237 GCA_023531435.1 Papaver californicum
GGATGAGGAACAGCCTCTCTCCAGTCTAAGTTCACATTAACCATATCACCACCATTAATCGCCTTTTTCAGCTTCTCACCAAAATCCTTATCAATAAGAGCAGATGGTATAGTTATGTTCTCAATATACTTTGCAGATGCACCACCATCTTGAGATGAATCCATTGTTATCAATGGCTCCTCTGCATCATCCGCAACAAGCACCGCAGATGCCCCGGCTTTCTCAGCATTCCAAACCTTTAAAGTAAAAAAACAATCTGCACACAAAACACTGTATAATGAGCAACCAAATCCACTCAAAAACCAATAAAAATCACAACTTTATAAAGAGAATTAGACCATAAAATTTACCTCCACGATCAAGCAAAACAAAAGTAGGAAGACCACCAGACTTCTTATGAAATGAAATCTTATCGAATTCATTACAACCTCTTTGATTCTCTTTAAGATAAACAACTGTACCAGCCATACTACCTCCATACTGAGGAACACCAAAATTTGCAACAGCACTATCATGAGTTCCTTTAATACTATCTGGTGATGTTATTGTTAAACTATTCTTTTCTACAACAAATCTAGCCATTGTTAATGACATTAACATCATCATACATAAAGCCCCAAATACCAAAACCCCTATAAATTTCTTCATCTTATAAAACTTTAATAAATGAAGAAATCCCTTATTAGAAATCAAAAAATGGAAACTCGGGGCTGATTCAAATTGATTGAACTTCAATAAAGTTTCGAACTTTATATGAATCCTGTCATGCTTCAACAGAAGAATTTTGAGGAAGGTGAGTTTTTAATGGCGTTCTGTTTTCTTTTCAATTGAGGTTTTGATTGTTTTCTTCCTGCTCCTCTTTGCTGCTTTCTTATTGGTTTATTTTTCAGTGATACACTTAACGTGGCAGATTTTAAATCGTTGGTTTAGTGACATGTAGAATTGGACGGTTTCGATTGAATCTAGATCGCCAAATTGTGGCTCACTTACACTGCGTGTAGGAGGGGGTGGAAATTAAGGAGTCAATGTTGACTTATGAGTCTTATTCCTAATCCTAAGGACCTATTCGGCTGCATAATCTTTTTACTCATGACTTTTAGAAGTCTTATCATTTATGACTTATGGCGCTGTAAATTGCCCATTTTAGGAGTCACATTTGTAAGCTTGGCGCACATTTGAAAACGACACAGTTATTGTTTCGAGAGGTACAATTAGAACGTAGAAAAAGGTGCGGATTCGTTCTTACGAAAAAGATGCACATATCGGTTTAGTGATTTTGCATTAATTTGGATGAAGCAGATGATGAGACACGCTTGGTTTTAAAAGAATGTTGTTAATAGGAGGGAAATTATGGACTTGAGGAGGGAAGAATTTACCCAAATTTTAGTCAAACGTTCGGTTAAATTTAAACAACTGTTATAAATCTAAGTTCATTAACTAAAATGTCTATGTATCTAAGATTAGGGTTTTCATATATTTGGGCATTAAGTTTTCTATCCATATAAATAGAAATCGAAACTTTTGTATTTTACACGTATAAATAAAAAAAGATTTCTCTTTTCCTCTGTATTTTGTGTTTTTTTTTTTGTTTTCTAGTTTCATAACATGTTATCACGTACGTAGTTTATACCAATGTCAATATTAATAGGAAAATTAAAAATTGTACTCGAGGATTACATATATTCTTTATCTCATATGTTCGGACTTGTGTTTATCTTGTTTTCTTCTCTCTTTTTTTTTCTTCAGAACATTGGATCATGAATATTATTACAGATTTTAATTGATGATTGATAAACAAGTGAACCTTTAATCTAGGTCATGCCATTGGTTTTGGATTTCGTGTTCGTGTATTTACTATAAGTCTATAACACAAACTTTCACTTACTAAAAATCTTAGGTTGTCATGATTCATGAATATAAGTATTATTTTCTTCGTCCGGACCTATTCATTTTTAAATTTTGTCCGCTATAAGATGATCTATATCATTAAACAATAAGATATTTATAAAACTATCCTTTTAATTGATTATTTTTATTATAAGAAATATGTATAATTTGATAGCTAAGTTTATATTCATTACATAGGTGTTTTAAAATACTTTTCAATGGTATAAAGTTTACGAAAATCCATTGTATATTTTAAGAGATAAATTAAATCTAAATTTTACTAATTATTATCTATAAGTATATAATTGTAAAAAAAATATTTAAAAACATTTTTTTCAACTTCTTATTTTAAAAACTGTACAAACTTAGACTAGGTCACCTATTTTCGGATGAAAAAACATTTGGTATACAACACTTTTAATTTAATAGGTTTGGTTCTTCTCGTTTTATTAGACCACCAACAGTATACCTTATTATCACAAAACCATTGAAATTCGGTGGGATCAATATACACTCTCAGTCTTGTTTTTTATTTTTTTATTTCTTTAGTTGGGCCAAACTCCACTGCTAATCGCTTGACATCGACAAAGCAGTGGATGTATATTCCTGTTTATATACCGAAGGAGATGTTGATTTTGAATCTATGATATCCTAGCTAGTTTGCTAAAGATATGATACACTGGACCGAAACCTATAACTATTTATTTATATATAGTTTATTTGTTTTTTTTTCTCATTGTGTGCTACGTATGCACATTATTATAATATTATACCATCGTATATATTGATGGACAATTTGGTTATCAGTCTGCTATCCATCTAAATAGATGCCAATCAGTTTTTTTTTCTTTCAGGAAATAACCTAGCTTTATCCAAGGAATGTGGTATTGCCATATCATTATAGGCATTAAAGGCTATCTCTTTAATCCTAGAGAATGTTTAGTCAAGATCATGGCTATTTATAAAGTTTGGCCTATAAAGGTATAATTTTTGTCGCCTATTTTTTACATGATGTTAATATAAATTTCTATTTTACACTTATGAAAACTTGATTTTGGTAATTCCTCGTCGATTTTTGAAAAGATAGAGAAACATTGGTTTATTTTTCTACAAGAAATCATCTATCAACCAAAAAATTCATCGAAAGATGGTTTACAGTTCATATTCCTTTAATGAAACTATAACCACCAAAAATTGGTGTTATTACTTAGGTTTTAGCCTTTACGGTAATGATTACATGCATGGTTCAACAACCTGCGACCAACTAAGTTTGGTATCTTTGTTAATTAGACATTGATCATGTGATTTATATATATGGTTTTCCAATTTATTTACAAGAAACCATATGCTAACCAAAAAAAAGATTTTCCATATGAGACGCTTTTCTTTGTTGGTACAAATCAATTGATATTGGTTTTCTCTATCAATTTTATGAGATGTAAAAATTGGCATTACAAGAAATTATAGCCAATACAGTTTGATTTTTCCGTCGATTCTGAGAGATTGACGAGGTCCTTAAAACAAACCTCTACTATCTGATATGGTTTTCCTTAATAATAAACCATCGGTTTCTATTACCTACAAAAATTCATCTCATCAACTACCGTGAATTTTTTTTAATAAAGAGAAAAATAACGATAATGATTTCTTTATATTCTCAATAAAAAACTTATAAGCCAATTTCAATTGGTTTTCTCTATCGATCATAAAAGTATGAGATATCACTATTATAGTATTCACAATTGCAATTCAAGACACCAAATGAAACGACGAATTGCTGCATTCTTGAGGGATATTTAACAAAAAAAAAAAAAAAAAACTTCCTAGTGCTAATCTCCAAAATTAAGACCGTTCAACTTTATGTTGGAATACAATAGGATATAAAAGATCAATGGGTGCATACCCGACTTGTTAGCTAATATCATTAGTCCTTGTAGTGACTATTTTGATTTTATTTTATTTTCATAAAAAAAGTGTCCATAATTTAATTCTAAATCATTATCTCGTTGGCCCTTGAGATCACGCAGTTTGTTGGAGATTTGTTTGTATATTTTCAATGATTTTGGTTTCAACGTAAAATTTATTTATTTTTGTTCCAAAAAATAGTCCATGGTTGATGGTAAATATGTATCTCTATTAAGACTGTATTTTTTTCTAATGTCGAAGGACATATTTTATAATGAGTGCATGTCTCGAATTAATCAGATAATACTTTACAAAACTTGAAGTTTCGTATATGAGATGAAAAAAATTCCACCATGATCAGAGGGAGAGTATACACTACTAAAAGATATTAGGGTTAATTAATTTATAAATTATATCAATCTCTCTTCCAGCATGATTAAATTGAAACAACTTTCACTAATAATAGGTGTGAAATATCTCATTTTGCTTTTATATAAGTGTTCGCTTCTTGAAAGGAAAATCCAATCACATACAACAACAAGTAGCGTTTTAGAATAAGCTACAGATAGTGCTTCAATAGCGTTTTATATAAGTGTTATGCTTCATAGTTATGTCTCCTCACTGGAAGATGGGGAGATTACAATGCCCGTGGGCGGTGGTACCAGTATTTCTATGAATTTATAAAGATATGCATACACTTGAGAATTGTGTAGGATCATGGTAAGAAAATATGATTGTCGAATATTCATTTACAGTAGCTACTGAAATAACAAATGATGGTAGTTGTGAGCCCCTCTGTAGAGGAATATCGACATATGTGATTGGTTGGCATGTAATCCAAATTAGATTAGATTATCTATAATTTCTCGATTGACGTAGTATAAGGATCCTAGATAGACTTGACACCTTAAAAGTGTCAAGCCTGAAAATTACAAGTTGGTGTTAGTTATATTGCATATTAAGAGAAATAAATCATTTTAAGAACGATTGAGGGTTATATGTTCAAACCATAGGATTGATTCAATAATACTTTGTTCTCCTTATATGATATATTTGGCGAGGTAGTATTGAAAGACTCGTACTCCATTCACACAAGAAATTTTTATGGAGAATTTTTTCGAATTTGTAATCCTTAGAGGATTCAAATTATATTCAGGCAGCCACCTGACTCGATTATATCAGGTTTAACAATCCTTTAAGTGTTTTTCCAAAGTTTTGCAAAGTACCAAAATCCGGATTAGTTGATGATATCAACTTTATAGGTCTCTTGAAGAGTTCTTAAAAACACTAAGATCCACGTTTAAGCAGCATAATATTTTATTTTTTTCTTGATTTGCAGTTTCAGAATTATGCTTGAATAAATCTTGTCTATTAAATAGACTACACATTTTGTTTTGATGCTTGTTTTCTGTAATACTCATATAGTTGAGTTATCATCCATAAATCGACAAAAGTTGCACTCTTTTTCCTTCGTTTTAGGTTTTGTCCCATGTGGTTTTCCTGACAAGGTTTTAAAGAGGCAACATCTCACTGACGTTAAATTTTTATTCAAAATGTTGATATTGTGCTCATTTTCCTTCGTCTAGATTTTAATTCCCTTTTGGTTTTACTGGCAAGGTTTTAGTGAGGCAAGTTATTCAACATAGTGGTCATCCAAATGGGGAGTTGTATCAAATTTGGTTATTTTGTGGATTCCCACCATTAACTAGGTCATTTTGTTAAACCTGATCAATATAACCATCTCCTAGGAATTTGAATGTCTTTCTGAACCACATAAAATATAATTTTTGTTCACGTACTGTAATGTATTCCCATCTTGGCACTTTGTTGAAGAAACTATATCAACTACTTCTGCAAATCATCTTTGAGAAGCTAGCAATCTAAGACACAAGTCTTCAGTGTATTTAAAGACAAATATAATTTTTTTTTCACGTATTGTAATGTATTCCTATCTTGGCACTTTGTTGAAGAAACTACATCAACTACTTCTGCAAATCATCTCTAAGAATCTAGCAATCCAAGACACAAGTCCTCAGTGTATTTAAAGAAACATGAAGACTTGAAAACACTACTAATAGAAGACTAACACAAAAGAATACTTTATTAACTAGCAAATTTCTTCACGGAAGCATATTAACCTTCTACATTTCAAAAAATTGTTCATCGAAATTGGAAAGTCTCGTCTCAAAAATTTGCAAGCGAAGATTTAATTGAAGTACTTATCAGGGGGAGCGTCATCATCAAAGGTGCATTTACTGGACTTGTCGCGTTGTACTCTTTTTCCTTCGTCAAGATTTTTTCTCACTGGGTTTTCCTTGTCAAGATTTTAATGAGGCAACATATGTGTGTCCAACACTGTCTAAAGTCTTTACATGCTTATGCAATTTCAGGTTTTTCTCTTTCGAGTTTTCCTGGTGTATTTGTAATGAATTAGCCACACTGGTCATCATGGGGAGTGTTGTAAACCTAAGTTTATTGACTAAGATGCCCTTGTATCTAAGATTAGAGTTTCCATATACTTAGGCACCAAATCTTCTATCTATATAAATAGAGGCTGAAACTCTTTTATTTTACACACATGAATAAGAATTTCTCTCATCTCTTCCTCTATACTTTGTGCCTCTTCTTCTTTGCTTTCTAGTTTCATAACAATAACATGAATAGTAATAATTATTTTTGAAATACCAACCTCCCTAACCTAATCATTAGACACTTACCTGCCTCCCAAAACTCCCTCATTCCGTGGAATAAAAAACCGTAGAGATTTGATAAAGCAAACAACCTAATACGACCATCAACTTTTGCACTTTCAGTTCAATGTTCCTAATTTTTCAGGTGCAAGCAAGCTTTTAAATTCGATAACAATTTGATGTACATGTATCAAATTTGTTTAATTTTGTATAAGCATAAAACACAAACCTATTATCATCAAAATAGATCGATCAATGCTTCAAAAAAATATCAAAAAGATCGATTATATACTAAAATAAATAAGTAATACATGAAGACTTGGTATAGATACTGTAGATCTTTGGTTTAGTAGTTGCATCCATTGGTCTTCGTCATTTTTATTAGAGTGGATCATAATTTCAACATAAGAAAATGTTAAATTATTACAAGATTCACAACCACAGTAAAGGGTTTTGATATGTTGATTTGGCGACTTGTTTGGTGCTTGTAAAATTTTAAAAAACTTGTAGTATTTTGACGGTTTAACCGTTTAAGGTTAGTTTTGATCTGATCAATAAAAAACTGTGAGTTTCAATTTTGATTTTCACTGGGAAGAAGACGACGTGATTTTGAGATTTTTTTTTTACAATTCAGGTGTTTATTTGGTTAGTAAATTTAATAACATGGATCTGAAGGACATTTTAATACTATTTCAAAGGGGTCAATCCCCCTCTTAAATTTTAATTCCCTCCTCAAATTTATTTTATTCTTCCTATTAACATGACTCGTTCTAAAGTCATCGCGAAAGTCAACATTATAAATTAATGAATTGTTATGTGACCCTTAATAAGCTTCTTGGTCCAAATTTATCCATGGTACAAAAGTTGTGCGTGGCCCGAAATCTGTCCAAAATGATGCATGTGGTTTAAAATTTGATGTGCTACCCAAAATCTATCACGCTTGATTCAATACAAGCCCCACGTCTGAAATCTCTCTGGTGGTTGATGGTCCAAAATTTATATCGTGAACATATAATCTATCATAATAAGTCAAATCCTCGCTAATTTTACCTGGTATTTTTGAGGGCTACCAAAAACTAATTAGGGGCGACTAATAAAACAAAATAAGGTTATTTTGAAGTAATCTCAATACATCTCTTATCCATCTATTTTCTATAATGGTTAATTTATCCTTGCTTAACTAGTGTTAATTTTGATTAATTTGGTTATTAGAAAATTATTTGAGTTAGTTTTCATTAGTAATCGAGAGTGTTTTAGATTGATTTTTCGAGTTTTAGTTTCGGACAATCGGTAGGCTCGTGATTTTTATTCCTACCGATTGTACAATCGGTAGTTTATTGGAGTACTTAAATTACCGATTATAGGTGTCGCCCCAAATTGACTTTCTCAAAACCTTCCAAAATCGATAACTTTTCATCTTTCACAATCGGTAGGGATTGAAAATTTATATCTACCGATTGTAAACATAATGAATTAAAATTCAAAATTTTAAACTTTGTAATCGGTAGTTTAAAGATCAATTTTATCTACCGATTATAATGGTTTTGTTATCCAGGACTTTTCTTGATACAATCGGTAGTTAGTGAACATAAATAACTACCGATTGTGGATAATCGGTAGCACGTGAATTTAATAACTACGGATTGTATATAATCGGTAGTTTAGAAACATTATTATCTACCGATTATGCCAATTTTACTTAACATCTATCATTTCATTGAATCGAAAAGGCTTACATCACGTAACATTAAAGGAAATGAAATATAATAATCAGTTGTTACACTTAAACACTTAAGCAAACCTATTATCAAACCTTCAACGGGGCGTATGACGATCGGGACGACGTTCTTCACTTCTTGGGAGAATAATCAACACAAAAGGACTGTATCCTTCCGCCACCCTTAGGATCTCAAAATGAGGTTGATACCTGAAATCTAAACGTTTTCATCTTCTCCATTCCTCCAGAGATCTGGCAACAACTTCATCATCAGTTTCATTCCTAATTCTTCTTTCATTCACCTTAGCGGTTAAAGAAGAAAATTCTAGTACTTCCCTTATGATTTCCATATATCGAAAAAAAGGCATGCTCTGTTCCGATTATTGGGGTTACCGGTTTCATTACAAAAGTTAGCATGGATATTTTCTAACCATTCCATGCTCATTGAATCATTCATCCGACGTTCATGACCCCTTGCTGGATAATGTAATACTATGTTTCGACATAGGGATAATCTTCCTCTAGGGTAAAATTCTCTGCATTAAGCCTAAAATTTTCATAACCCGACATTAAATGAAAACAAGAGATTAGAAATTTTCACTTAAATGTAAAAGATGTAGATTTGAAATGGGAATGATATATATAAATTCACTTGTTTATAGGTGTATCAGAATACAAATTATAGCCGTTCATCAACACTAACGAAACGGTAACCAAATTGGAAATCGAGATTTTTTTAAAAATTTCAACTTTTGTACAAACACAATCGGTAGATTAAAAAAATCTTAAGCTACCGATTATGATTAGTAGCCCAAATTGGAAATCGAGATTTTTTAAATAAATTCAACATTTTGTAAAAACACAATCGGTAGTTTAAAAAAAATCTTAAACTACCAATTATGATTAGTAGCCCCAAATTGGATATCGAGATTTTTTAAAAAATTTCAACATTTTGTACAAATACAATCGGTAGTTTAAAAAAATCTTAAACTACCGATTATGATTAGTAGCCTCAAATTGGAAATCGAGATTTTTTTAAAAATTTCAACATTTTGTACAATCACAACCGGTAGTTTAAAAAAATCTTAAACTACCGATTATGATTAGTAACCCCAAATTAGAAATCGAGATTTTTTAAAAAATTTCAACATTTTGTACAAACACAATCGGTAGTTTAAAAAAATCTTCAACTACCGATTATGATTAGTAGCCCAAATTGGAAATCGAGATTTTTTAAAAAATTTCAACATTTTATACAAACACAATCGGTAGTTTAAAAAAATCTTAAACTACCGATTATGATTAGTAGCCCAAATTGGAAATCGAGATTTTTTAAATTCAACATTTTGTACAATCACAATCGGTAGTTTAAAAAATCTTAAACTACCTATTATGATTAGTAGCCCCAAATTGGAAATCGAGATTTTTTTTAAAATTTCAACATTTTGTACAATCACAATCGGTAATTTAAAAAAATCTTAAACTACCGATTATGATTAGTAGCCCTAAATTGGAAATCAAGATTTTTTAAAAATTTCAACATTTTGTACAAACACAATCGGTAGTTTAAAAAAATCTTAAACTACCGATTATGATTAGTAGCCCAAATTGGAAATCGAGATTTATTAAAAAATTTCAACATTTTGTACAAACACAATCGGTAGTTTAAAAAAATCTTAAACTACCGATTATGATTAGTAGCCCCAAATTGGAAATCGAGATTTTTTTTAAAAATTTCAACATTTTGTACAAACACAATCGGTAGTTTAAAAAAATCTTAAACTACCGATTATGATTAGTAGCCCCAAATGGGAAATCGAGATTTTTAAAAAATTTCAACATTTTGTACAAACATAATCGGTAGTTTAAAAAAATCTTAAACTACCGATTATGATTAGTAGTCCCAAATTGGAAATCGAGATTTTTTTAAAAATTTCAACATTTTGTACAAACACAATCGGTGGTTTAAAAAAATATTAAACTACCGATTATGATTAGTAGCCCCAAATTGGAAATCGAGATT
>JAJJMC010022854.1:4919247-5036968 GCA_023531435.1 Papaver californicum
ACTACCGATTATGATTAGTAGCCCCAAATTGGAAATCGAGATTTTTTAAAAAAATTCAACATTTTGTACAAACACAATCGGTGGTTCAAAAAAATATTAAACTACCGATTATGATTAGTAGCCCCAAATTGGAAATCGAGATTTTTTTTAAAAATATCAACATTTTGTACAAACACAATCGGTAGTTTAAAAAATTCTTAAACTACCAATTATGATTAGTAGCCCCAAATTGGAAATCGAGATTTTAAAAAAAAATTCAACATTTTGTACAATCACAATCGGTAGTTTAAAAAAATCTTAAACTACTGATTATGATTAGTAGCCCAAATTGGAAATCGAGATTTTTTAAAAATTCATGGACACTCGCAATCGGTAGGTTAAAATTTGTACAAACTACCGATAATGATTAGTAGCCCTAAATTGGAAATCCAAATTTTTGAAAAGTCCTGGACACTCACAATCGGTAGTTAAATTTTTTTACAAAAGATCGATTGTCGCTGAATGTACATAATCGGTAGTTTAAGTAATTCTTAAACTATCGATTACTGATGAATTTACTAAATCGGTAGTTTGTGTCAAACCCGTTAACTACCGATTGTACATGTAAAATTTGAAGAATATAACTTGTTAAAAATAAATCGATGCCAAATCAAATGATAACTAAAAACAAGTATATATAATCATCTCAAATCGGAAACCTTCAAACCAGATATGTTAAACACTAAAATAATATCCTTCAATTTAACGATTACAACCTAATTCCTAACTTTTTGGGTTTTAAGAAGAGGAGCACGAGTAACAGAGGCTTCAGGTTCATTGGTTGGAGGAGCAGGGACATTGGCTGGAGGAGCAAGGACATTGGCTCGAGGAGCAGCACTCGTTGAACCGCGAGAACGTTTACTCTTCTTAGAAGTTACATTCCTCGTCGCGGTCGTGATTGTACATGTATCTCCGAACTGGAGAGCATAAGCTTCGTTATCAAGGTTGTCAAGGAGGTCTTTATCTCCCGCATTGAGTTACGAACCTACCTTGTTCGACAGAAATGCAATCATCTTCTTCTGGTTTAGGCAATAACAATCAAACGATTATTATCCATAATATTGACCCGTAAAACTAAAATCAAAAGGAAATAACATTATGTACCAGCCTTGCTAAGGCCGACGGGTTGTCTTTGAAGATGGACCTATACTCGTGCACCCTAGTGTTCTTTCATTTGTCTTCACGGATCACTTTAAGATGAGAATGCTCCCGGTACCATACCATATAGGCTGAGGTTATCTCATCACCTCGGTTTACAGGTCTCCCCTCGTCGATCATGTAATTCATTATGTTGTTCCAATCTTCAAGGTTGGGCGTGTAAACAACTTGGATCATATCCTTACCACAAACACTATTTGGAACGTCCAATTTGAACTTTCTGTGGATGTGAGGCCTAGGTTCTACTTGGACATAACCCATTTGACGTAGGAACCTAGAGGCATTGTAGATGACATATCCTCTTGGATGCCACAAGGGTCCAAAGTACATGGCCAACTCAGACCTTCGAGGTATAATACGATCAACTAGCTCTTCCATGTAGGGATCAAAACATACATCTGGGGCCTCCATGGAGTCTAGGTTCCTCCTCAAAGCAATCAACTCATGCTCCTTGAACCTTGTATGGTTTCCCGAAAAGATGTATTTTTGGCCTCGGGTTGTGCCTCTCTCCCAATCCGATTTCTGTCTTGCCAACTCCAGGGAGGGATGATCGTAGATCCAAGCCTAATGAACATATCAAACCAAGTATGAGAAAATTGAAAGAGCAAAAGAAGAAAGAATAAATAACAATCAAACCATCAATGGAGTTACTAAAATACCTGCAATAAGCTCACGTTCCCGGCTATTTGGCTAGTCCTCTCCCGGGATACCTTCCTCATTTCTTCCATAAAAAACGCAAGACAAGCAGTGCCCCACGAATAGTCTTGAACTTTCTCGATGGGATCCAGAAGTTGTAGCAGGTTGGCGTCAACCCGATTTCCACTGGCATTGGGGAAAATTACACATCCCAAAACGCACAGAAGATATGCAGTGGCTGCAGCTCTGACCTGGTCATCGCTTAACTCTGGGTTGGCCTTCTCTTTTTCCAAGGTGCCTCTGAACCTTTCCATTAGATGAACCATACTAAATTGCTTGGTTCTGTATCTTGCGCACCGGTCAAACTCTTGGTTGGTGGTCTCTCGGTCCCAGCCAAAGCACTTCTCGGTCAAAACATAAAGCTGGTACCAGCTTAACTTCTTCACATAGTCAAACTTGACCGACGTACCATGGTCGGTTAGACCTAGAATCTGCACCACATCATCGGGTGTGATGGTCATCTCTCCCCACGACATGTGTAAAGTATCGGTATCGGGATAATACCTCTCCATGAATGCCGATATCGACACCCGTTCGTGCTTCAATATGGAGTTTGCGGCGGCCGTAGATAGCCCCGAGTGCTCTATAATTTGCTGGAACCGAACAAACTCACCTTTCAACGGCCAACCGTTCATCTTGTATGGTGCGACCATAGGTTTCAGTAGACGGACCGCATTAGAATGGTCCTAATATAGACGACGAATTAAAAAACAATTAGAATAAAATTTAGCACTTCTATTTGGCGGACCAAATATGTTAAGAATGGTGTTTAATAATTATTACCTCGGTAGAGTAGATTTCCTTGGCCCAAGAATCCTTGTAGCCAAACAATAGACGTCCTCCTTCTCTTGGGAGCCCCAGGATTTGACCTTCTCGTAGACCCTTAATCTTCAGAAAGTCGGGGAGCACTTTCTTGGTTGTTTCTTTGTACCACTTTCTTCTTCTTCTTCTGTAGCATTTGGTCCACCTCCTTCGAAGTGTTGAGCTTGAGGAGCACTTGCTCCTCCTTCTTCGTTTTGGCTAGCGCTCCTTTGTCGTCTATCACTAGTGGTAACCTTCTTACCACCTCCACGACGAGGCCCCGATAGAATTGTATCGTGGGTTTGCTTTGATTGCCTTTCCCTTTTTTGATACAAGATGAAGAAAAATTATTTCAGTACATAAAACGGTAGACAAAGTAAGTTGAACTCAACATATTATTAACAATCGGTAGTCAAAAAAATAACTTAACTGTCGATTGTGTATAATCGATAGTACAAAAAACAACTTAACTACCGATTGTTCATAATCGGTAGCTCGGGCTCTACATTAACTACCAATTGTGCATAAAAAAAATGGGAACACAAAAGTCTATGGAGACACACACAATCCGTAGTTATATAAAAAATTTAACTACCGATTATCACTAAATTTGGATCCAGTAGAGTAATCGGTAGTTTAGGTGTAAAAATAACTATCGATTGTGATCGATGTTTTTGAGGATCAATAACTAGCACAATCGGAGGTTTAACACTAAATGAAACTACCGATTATCACTACTTTTGCATCCAGTAGAATAATCGGTAGTTTATGTATAAATCTAACTACCGATTGTGATGGGTGTTTTTGAGGTTCACTGAACACTCACAATCGGTAGTTTAAGCCTATACAAAACTACCGATTATTACGAAATTTTTATACATAAGAACAATCGGTAGTTTTAACCTAAAGATAACTACCGATTGTGCATGATCTTCATGAGCAGTGAAGAACGCTGCCACAATCGGTAGTTTAATACAACCACGAAACTACCGATTGTGCTACTGCACCTAAAACCCTTGGTATTCTACTCACTAATTCAAGTGATTTAAGCAATATAAACACAAATTATGGTAAACCCCTAACCTTATTGGAGCCATCAACTGCTGGAGAGGAAGATTTTCGTATTCGGACTCCGTGTCTACTTCATCCTCATCGCTTTCATCGCTTTGTTCTTGAACAATTTCTCAATCTCTTACTCATTCGTTAAAATGCGGCCAATCTGTATTAGGAGGTTGACAAATTGTTTGTTTTTGTCGAGGCATATTTGGATTGTAGTAAGTACGATTAATCGGTTGAAGATGAGAAGAAAATGGTGGAAAATCGGTAGTTTGAAGATTGATCGGTAGTTTTGAAATTGAGAGGAGAAGAAGAGAATCGGAAGTTTGAATGGTGAGAGTGTGAAATAGATTTAGGTTTATGTTTTATATATGAAAGGTATTTGGTAATAATTAGATTAATAAAAGGTTTTATGGTAATTTTACATACCCCCTAGGTTAACCCTTAGCTTCTCCCATTGGATGGCTTTGAAAAAGTAGCCCCTAAATGGTTTTTGTTAGCCCTCAAATTCTCCAGGTAATTTTAAGTCTTTGCGTTCTATTCCAGGTCTATCATTAAAAGTTAAAATAAGATCATTATGAAATAAAATCAAAACTAACTTATCCAAATATTATTGTTAATGACTAATATGCTTAATTAGTATTAACTAATCATGTTAGTTGTAAAATTAATTGTTGTTAATGAATAGTCAAAATATATAAAAATTAAAAAAAAATGATCCTTTTAAGAACATCAAACTAGATCGGTGGATACGATGACACACGTATAACGATTCTGGTTTGATATTCTTCACTGACGAAGAACATGAGGAATCAGTATATACGGGTGATCATATCAACCGATTTAAAAAAATCACACTATAGAATCGGTCAATATTGACATTCATATCGACCGATTGTTAAAAAAAAGAACTCAAAAACAATAGTTTTTCATAAAAATTTGCCCAGAATCGTTGGATAAGGTTCCCCACGTATGTGGATATTAGAAAACTCAAATTCAAAAGTTTCTCTGCAATTTTTTTTGCCCAAAATCGGTGGATATAAATGCACTTATCCACCAATTCTAAACTTGACATTTTCTTCGACTATTTTGCTCATAACTTATTCGTACGATGTCAGAATGACCTCATTCTTTTTTCCTTGGACTCATCTTTTCATTATCTAAAAGATAGAGCTAAGAATTCCTGGATTTATACAAGTTCCATTTGATGTCTTACTTCCTTGGATGTCTTATAGTACTACATGCAAAGATAGATGGAAGTAAGACATCAAATGTAACTTTTCCAAACCCAGGAATTCTTTGATCTGTTTTATAGAGAATGAAAAGACAAATTCAAAGCAAAAAGAATGTGGTCATTCTGACGTCGTACGAATAAGTTATGAGCAAAACAATTGAAGAAATGTCAAGTTTAGAATCGGTGGATAAGTGCATTTATATAGTACAAGTTGTTTATAGATATGTATTTAACTAGCATAAGTTTTTTTTAATATGGGAACAACTTGCTCAAGTTGACTCTTGGTCGGTTGTCAGCCAAGCAAAATTAATTCAAGTTCTTACTTCACAAATATAGATTAGAGTATAGTAAAAAAGAAAAAGTTCGTTCTTCGGGGATATATAGGTTGTTAAGTATTTTCGATTGCTTATGTAAACATGGGGGTTTTGATTGTGATTATAACTAAGTTATACTAAATAAGAAAATTAATATGAATATAAAAGGTAAAGAATACTGGTTAAAGGTTTCATCTTCCATATTCCAACATGTTATCAACTGAATCATACTCAATATTCATTCTCTCTCAATATCAATAACCCTAAAGCATCCTATCGCAGGCATACTCCGACAAAACTCTTATTATCATCAAAGGCGCAAAAACCACTCTTTGAATCATTTTAAATGAGTAACTTGGCGCAAGAGACACCCAAGATTAACCCAATGAAAGAAATGGTCTTCGTGAATTGAGGTTATTCTAAGAAATCCGGCACAAGAGCTACACAAATTTAACCTAGGTCACGCTTCTACGTATAATCGCATGGTAACATCCCATCATTAACAAATATGTTATGCTACTTGTAACAAGGATCTTTCGACAATTCCGGATCTCAAACCCTAGTTTAGCTATATATATCAATGCATGCTCATCTAATTCGCGACTTAAACAAACTAGTAATCAATCATACATGACGTTATTAACGGTAGAACATATGTGATATTAAAGAGATTATGAACATATAAGAATGGATACTTAATTAATAAATATATTTTCAGACTTAGCACTACATCTCTAACCAATAAGAAAGGTTTAGTTACTCATGGATTTCTCAAAATCCATGGAAAATATTCAAGAAAGCAAGTAAATCAAACCCTAGAAATCGTGATGTTCAATTGTAACTCCAAGCCCTAGATCCTTGTGATCTAAAGTCCCTCCTGTAAAATATTAAAAAGTTTTCTTATATAGTTTTCTTCAAGTTAGGTCTTTGGAGCTTCACCGGGACCCATATTCCACGAAAATAGAGTCAAAACGCGTCAAAAGTGTCCTACGAAGTTGTCAGGTTTGGCTATTATTTGATGATGAATTACCAGTCAAACCTGACAAGTTGTTTTTGCTCCAAATAAGTGTCAGCTTCGCCACTATTGGATGGGAAATCACCAGACGAACCTTCTGATGGACATTCACCTTTTTTTTTCCAAAACTTGATCCAAAGTTCGGCTACTATTCTCCAAACTCATTATTAGACCAACATTCTACTGTATACTTTGTCAAAAACTCATCTTGGAGTTCGGATACTATCATTGGAACATTATTTAGCTGAACATATTCTTGGATACTTCCCAAACTTGATTTTTAGGCTTCAGGTTCGGCTGATTCGTGTTGAGCAATCAGTAGGCGAACTTCTCTTTGTAGACTCAATTCTTCAAAGCTTGTTTCGCCTATAACTTCCTCATTTGATGTCGGAATGACCTCAGTCTTTTTGTGTTGGCTCCGTTTTTCAATTTAATTCAAGATAGAGTGAAGAAATGTTGTATTTTAATGAGTTCCATTTTGTCCTTTCTCTATCTCTAATTGTAGCACTTGACTTCCTTGTTCATGTTATGTCGTAATGAAATCCTTTCTTCTTCTTTAGTTGAATACACTTCAAAACTCCTAAGAAGATCAAATAAAAATAAAAATAAAGCATATTGATATGAAAACTAACAAGAAAGCAATGAATTAGAGTACCAAATTAATGCAAGTAATACATTTATCAAATTCTCGGAGCAAACTACCTAACTAAACTAAACTAAAATACAACTACTCCATTTCGTCGAGGATATGGTTACGCTTAGCATGTTTAACAAGCCTTTAAACCCCTAGGTGTCCCTAGTGGACGAGTTATAGTCTCGTGAGGGTTTACAAGAGATATACCCATAAAACCTAAATTCCAACTTTCAAAAATTCCAGAGCACATGCATCCAAAGAGCTACGAAGACATAAAATTTCTGCACGCTAACAATAAGAAGTTAGAAGTATGAAAAACATTATTCTCATGCTTAACTCTTGAGTTAGTAGAAAACTACCATATGAAAGAATCCAACCTCGAAAACGATCGAATAAGCATTCCGCCTCGACTTCTGCCTCACCAATAAGGTTTTATGAAATTGCACTCAGAAAATGCACTTTATTGGTCTCATGTGTGCATGAAGGAATTAAGATAGAACTCTTGCACGCGTTGAATGGTGGAAAGGAAAAATAACCTTCTGAATCATATTTTGTTATCCCATAGAAATATGGGATGAAAAGAACCTTTTTTTTTGTTTTTCCGATGATATCTAAGAAAGGAAATCAACCACTACGCGAGGATGGGAATGGTTACTTACCTTGTCATCCGATCCAAAATTAGCACCACTCTCACATCATTCAACATAAATGTCTTCAGTCTTCAATTGTTGATGATGAATTCTTGAACTTTGTAGAACCTTAATAATTGTAACTCTTTTCCTCAAATCCTTGTTGCTTGTAACTTCTTTATAAATTTCTTCTTCCCCACGCCCTTATTGAATAAATACAAAAACAAACAAACACTACACAAATTCTTTCTTTTTTTTTATCAAGAAAAATAGAATACAAACTGCAAAATAAAATAAAATAAGAATGAAACTACTATGGTCGTGGGATAAGAACTCTACCACTTGATTATTCACAACCTGTATTGTATCGATATCATAAAATTCACTAACTCTCATCTTTCGATTTTTTTCGCTCTTGTATTTAAGTCTTCAACATGTATATATAATTCTTTTTTTTGTCTTGTTGCTTCATTTGAATATGAAATTTGCTATTTCTTGTACCGTTGCTTGTAAACCTTGAATGTCTTCAACTTGCATTCGAATTTTTGATGCTCCACTTGTTGATGATAATGGTGTTTCCATGGACATGTTGTTGTCGAGAGAGATAATGGTGCTAACTGCAAACAAGATTACAAGAGATTTTGTAAGTTAGAAATTCTAATGGCACCCTCGTGATTGAAGAAATATCACTCAAGAGATCAAAAAGTAGTGCTAAAATTGGTGCGAAGTTGGGTAGCTCATTATTCTATCCGGAATTTGCGTATGATGACACACACACTAAAACATAATTTTCTAGACAGCTACAAAGAATTGAAGGTTTGATGCCTTGCTTAATATAATAATAGGTAGTTTTCACTAATGACTGATCAACTCCCTAATATTGTATTCTCTACCGGTGGTTTAAGTCCTTTTTTGTCAGCTCTTGTCTCTCAACAACTAAGAACCCCGAATGTCGTTCTCTTTTACTTCTAAGTTCAATTATTTCGGTGAGAACTCCGTACGCAGACTTAGCTAGAAGTATACTAAGTGACTCTAAAATCTCTAAGTGTGGGAGGTTTTCATGCAAATATGTACAAAATATTTTAAAATTCTACCTACAAAAGCGAATATTAAGAATCTATATACTTAAACACTCCCCCACACTTAAACTTTACATCGTCCTCAATGTAAATTGACTCGTCCAATGTAAATTCAAGGTGGAAAATCCTATAATATGATATGAAAAGATAAGAAAAGTAAAACTAAAAAGATAAAAAAAAAAATACAAAACCAATGGGTTGCCTCACATTCAACGTTTTGTTTAACGTCATCATCCCGACTGTAGACTTCTTCCTACTCATTAGCCTTCATTTAACACATTAGCATGAACATCTGAATGAATATCACTGGGGTACCGAATTGCTTCAAAAATATTGAAGGGAATTTTTGTTGTCAAACTCTATTGTGAGTGTTCCTTTATCAACATCAATCACGGTTTTAGCCGTTTTCATGAATGGTCTCCCAAGTAACAACGAAATAGACGCGTCAGACCCGCTATCCATTTCCAACACGCAGAAGTCGACTGGAAATACTAGTTGATTCACCTGCACAAAAACTCTTCAATAATAACTCTAGGGTTTACATTAGTACGATCAACTAGTTATAAAACAACTCAAGTTTCTTTCAATGGACCCAAATTCAAAGATTCATAAATAAAATGCAGTCATAACATCAACTGATGCTCCTAAATCAAGCATGGCCTTTCCAAACCTTTTATTACCAATCACAATAGGTATATCAGAACAATCGGGATCCTTACATTTGGGTGGGAGTTTCTTTTGGAGGATATCCGAAACTTTTTCCCCCACACTCATTACCTCATTACTGGTTAACCGTTGTTTCTTGTTGCACAAGTCCTTCAGAATTATCGTATAATTAGGGACTTGTTTTATCGCATCTATCAGTGGAATATTCACATTAATCTTCTTCAAAGCTCTAAGATCTCCTTATATTGTTCTGCCTTTTTAGAGTTAGCAAACCTGCGAGGAAAAGGTAAATGAGGGAAATAAGTAGAAACAAGAGATTTAGAGTTTTCTTTAGGTACCTCATCGGTTTGGGAAGAGTCAGTAATCTCTTTCTCCAAAACTGACCCCTTAGGGTCTTTGTTCTTCTCATTCTCTTCTGGTTGTACAGTTCGTGTACCACTTCTCAATGTCACAGCATTGACTGTTTCTCTCGGATTAAGAGGTTGAGAAGGGAGTTTCCCACTATTTTGTGCCTTCAGAAGATTGACCTCACTTGCCATACTGCTCACTTGCGTTTGTAGCTTTTTGATTGCATTATCATTCTTCTGCTGATTTTTTTGTATCAGTGATGTCATATTCTTCATCATGGCAAACATCTCTAATGATTCTGAGTTCTGAATTGGTTGCAGTTGTTGTACTTTTTGTTGAAAACCACTAGGAAAATTGAAAATCGGTCCTGGAATTTCAGCTTGCTTGTTTGCATAACTAAAGTTGGAATGATCTCTCCACCCTGGATTGTATGTGTTAGAATAAGGATCATACATTTGTCTCTGCTGATTTGACAAAATAGAATTGAATTTATCATTTCCTTCTTCATAACTTTGGGTGGATGTTGGAACCACCACGACTGCAATTTGTTACATCATTGCTTCCATGTTTCCCATTTGCTGACGAAGTTTAGAAACTTCACTCACTTCAATAACTCTTCTGACGAGTGATTCTGACCCACGACTTGAGAATTGTTAAGAATTTGCTGCCATGTTCTCAAATAAATCCCTAGCTTGAGATACTGTTTTGTTCACAAGTGCACCACCACCTGCAGGGTCAAGAAGATTCATGTCACTTGCTTAAAGTCCCTCATAGAAGTACTGGATGATCAACAAATCACTAAATTGATGATGCGGACATCTAGCCACCAATCTCTTGTAACGTTTCGAATATTGGTACAATGTCTCTCCTGCCATCTGCTTAATGCCACAAACATCTTTACAAATCTAAGTTTCCTTGATGTAGGAAAGTATCTCTCGAAGAAGATTTTCTTCAAACCATTCCAAGTTGTGACACTTCCAGAAGGTAGATAGTATAACCATTCCTTAGCAGTATCCAGCAAGGAGAATGGAAAAGCTCGTAACATGACTCCATATGGATATGTATCCTTTAGTATCATGGCCATGACTATGTTATGAAAATACATTAGATGTTTGTTTGGATCTTCATTAGTCATTCCATGAAACTTTGGTAGTTCACGGATTAACCCTGATGTGTATCTATGATCTCAAATGTAGATGTTGTTTGAATACAACATTGATGTGTATCCATCTTGTGAGAAGCTAAGTCCTTGAGTGTACGGTTTTCGTCACCCATTGCTTCCTCTTGTTTGTCTTCCGGTTTATCTTTTAGTAAAGTTCCTCTCCGAGTCTCAATTCCAATATGTGGAAACCCGACGGGCTTCGGTTTCGGTCTCGACTTAGGAGCCAGAAAATAAGTACGTGAAAAATAATTCTCAAAACAAAGTTAAAAATTAGAAACAAGAAATCAAAAACAAATTAACAATCCACTATGCCTCCCCGGCAGCGGCGCCAAAATTTGGTTGGTTGTCAGCCAAGCAAAATTAATTAAAGTTCTTACTTCACAAATATAGATTAAAGTATATAAATAAGAACAAGTTCGTTCCTCAGGGAGATATGGGTTGTTAAGTATTTTCGATTACTTATGTAACTATGGTTTTTTTATTGTGATTATAACTATACTAAATAAGCAAATTAATATGAATAACAAAGGTAAAGAATACTGGTTAGAGGTTTCATCTTCCATCTTCCAACATTCTATCAACTGAATCATACTCAACAATCATTCTCTTTAAATATCAATAACCCTAAAACATTATATCGCAGGCCTACTCCGGCAAAACTCCTATTATCATCAAAGGCGCAAGAGCCACTCTTTGAATCCTTTTCAATGAATAACTTGGCGCAAGAGCCACCCAAGATTAACCCAACGAAAGAAATGGTCTTTGTGAGTTGAGGTTATTCTAAGCAACCCGGCGCAAGAGCTACGCAGATTTAACCTAGGTCACGCTTCTACATATAATCACATGGTAATATCCTGTCATCAACAACTATGTTGTGCTACTTGTAACAAGGATATTTCGAAAATTCCGGATCTCAAACCCTAGTTTAACTATAGATATCAATGCATGCTCATCTAATTCGCGACTTAAACAAACTAGCAAGCAATCATACATGGCGTTACTAACGGTAGAACATATGCGATATTAAAGATATTATGAACATATGAGAATGAATACTTCAATTTATAAACATGTCTTTAGACTTAGGAATACATATCTAACCAACAAGAAAGGGTTAGTTACTCATGGATTTCTCAAAATCCATGGAAAATATTCAAGAAAACAAGTAAAGAAAACCCTAGAAATCATGATGTTCAATCGCAACTCCAAGCCCTAGCATCTTGTTTTACTTGTGTTCTAAAGTCTCTCGTATAAAATTTGAAAAAGTATTTTTATATAGTTCTCTTCAAGTTAGGTCTTTGAAGCTTCATCGAGATCCATATTCCTCAAAAATAGAGTCAAAACGCGTCAAAAGTGTCCCATGAAGTTGTCAGGTTCGACTACTATTTGATGATGAATTACCAGCCAAACCTGACAAGTTGTTTTTACTCCAAATTAGTGTCAGGTTCGGCCACTATTGGATGGGAAATCACCAGCCGAACCTTCTTATGGACACTCACCTTTTTTATCCAAAACTTGTTCCAAAGTTCGGCTACTATTCTCCAAACTCATTATTAGTCGAACATTCTACTGTATACTTTGTCAAAAACTCATCTTGGGGTTCGGATACTATCGTTGGATCATTCTTTAGCAGAAAATATTCCTGGATACTTCCCAAACTTGATTTTTAGGCTTCGGGTTCATCTGATTCGTGTTGAGCAATTAGTAGGCGAACTTCTCTCTGTAGACTCAATTCTTCAAAGCTTGTTTTGCCCATAACTTCTTTATTCGATGTTGGAATGACCTCATTGTTTTTGTGTTGGCTTCTTATTTCTATTTCCTTAGAGATAGAGTGAACAAATATTGGATTTTAATGAGTTCCATTTGGTCCTTTCTCTAGCTCCAATTGTAGCACTTGACTTCCTTGTTCATTTTACTTCCTAATAAACTCCTTTTTTCTTGTTTAGTTGAATAAACTTCAAACTTCTAAGAAGCTCAAAAAAAAAAAATAAAAAAAAATAATGATATAAAAATTAACAAGAAAGCACTGAATTAGAGTATCAAACTAATACAAGTAATGCATCTATCAACTTTATCTGTCGAACCAACTTGAACAAGTTGGCTCCTCTTTTGGTCTGGAGGAAACTTGAGCAAGTTGGCTCCAATTTTAGTGTGGAACCATATATCTCAAGTTTCCTTTACGTGGGAAACCAACCAGAACAAGTTGGCTCCGCTATTGGTATGGGAAAAACCTGAACAAGTTGGATCCAATTTCGGTCCGGAAGCAACTTCGACAAGTTTCCTCCACCTATTGATAGTAATGGTGGTGGTGAAGTTATAGGTATGGTTGTTGTGGTAGTGGCAGAGGTGGAGTAATTAATCTATTTTCTTGTGGTAGTGGCAGAGGTTGAGTTATTGATCTGCAAGTGGTGGTGATGGTGGTGGTGGCGGCGTTGACGGAGTGATATATTTGGCGTTGGTGGCAGAAGTGGTGATGGTAGTGGTGGAATGGTAAGTCTATTTTGTGGTGGTGATGATGGTGAAGTGATAGATCTACTTGCATGTTATGGTGGTGGTGAAGGTGGAATGATAAATTTGTGGTGGTGGTGGGTATGGTGGTGGTGACAACGGTGATGATAAAAAAAATTATGGTGGTGGTGGCAAAGGTGGAATGATAAATTTGTGGTGATGATGGTAATAGAGAAGGAAGGTTTCAGTGTGATGGGATGATACTTTTGTTTTTTATTTTTGGTGGTGGTGGCACGAGGTATTAATGGTGGTAAGGGAATCGAACGATGAGTTTGTGTTTTGAAGTGAATATAAGGACTATAAATGACATAAATATTTTGCACAAATTGCCTCTGTTTGAAGATCTAAAGTATGGAGTTTTCCCTCAAGTAAATTTCACAGTCAACGACAATCAATACACTCATGGGTATTATCTTACAGATTAATCTATCCAAAACGGTCAACCTTAGTTCAAGCTTGTTGTCAACCCCCTCATAACAACTTGGGGTCATTCATTTAGGTATTTTAAAAATAGATTAATTGATTTGAGGAAGGATGTGGAACAAGATTTTGGAATTATGAAGCGGAAGTTTGCTGTCATTTGTGGTCCATATTGTGATTTAAGTGCCCGTGAAATGCATAAGACTATGCTACTTGCATAATTATGCATAACATGGTAATTCAGGAAATCCGACGTAATAAAATTGGATTAACATGATGATCAAGATTTCAGGCCCGAGATTCAACCATACAGAGGGACACCTGCAAGGAACTATGTGGATATGACTAATTACACTCAGAATCACAATCTGTATTAAAGGTTAAGAGAAGATCTGAAAGCGAATCTTTGGTCTGAGTATGGAAAATCGGGTGGGCATACTTTTTAGTTTATGTTATTAATTTTTATTTTAAACATTCAATTGTTTATTTGTTTTAGTATATTTTGGTATATTTAATATTAGTTTTTAGTTTGTTTAATATTAATTTGGAATATGACCGTTTGCGTTTTTTAATTGACTGAACAACCAATATTGTATCGTTATCGGCTGGTTTATTTAACGACTCTCAATTAATCCCATATATATACCCACCCATCCTATTTCAAAACCACACATCATTTTTATACACTTACTATAATCTCTTTTCTACTCTCACTCTCCTGAAATATATATGATCCTGAGTTTACTCTTGATGAAGATCTATCTCTTTGCAGAAAATATGTAATATATTATCCGAAGAGGGGAGCATAATAATGACAAAATGGTTTAATGAGTATAAGCTATTATAAGAACATTCATGAAAACTTTTGCACTGACACCGGTAACCCGACTAACCGTAATTAAGATGTGATGTTCTAACGATATGTACGAATAAGCAATGAAGTTATTGAATTTAAGGATTTAACCGCTAATATCAACCGATTTCGAATACGACGTGAAACTTATGTCGAACTTATAGCGACATATCGAGAGGAATGACGAAAATGGAAAATGATCAAATTTCATGTACGAATCTCATCTCAACATCCTTAAAGAGATGAAAAAATCTGACTATTTTGTGTAAGGAGTTAACCTAATTCGATCAAATCTCGATGAATGAGTTGATCGAAGAATTTTGCACCATTTTTTATATTTTTTCTAAGGTTTTTTCTGTAATGCGAAACTCAAGTAATGAAAAAACCAATGTTGATTTAAATTAAAATTGAGATAATTGGACTTTGGTAATTAGGATTTGTCCAGATTTAGTCTTTGGTCTCACATTTGTCCAATGTTAGTGCTTGGTACCTGAACTGGATGTTGACCCATATTGACATCGCTAAATGATGACGTGTTTAATTACTGACTTCCTATATTTTGTCCGCGCCCCCTAAATAATTATCTATTCACTGAACAAACCCCAAACATGATAAAGTTGGTTTAGTACCCCCTAAATAATTATCCATTTGCCCGCACCAAAATTTTTATTGAGCCATTTGAAGATAAGATCAATATGGACACGTGGCGGACTCCATCGACACATGGCGAGATGTGTGTACTTTTCTTCGACACATGGCGAAATGTGGTGTATCTTCATAGACACATGGTGGATTGCTGTCGACACGTGGCAAACTTCATTGACACGTGGCGGATTTGGTGAAACATGTAGCTTATTCTTAAGGGCAATAATGTAAATAAAATGAAAGGTTATTTCATTTATAAGGAAAAAACCCTAGAGAGGAAAGGGAGAGGATGGCTTGGGAGAGGAAAAGAAGTCTTCTTCTTCTTCAAAGGTTACTGAGAGTAAGGGGGGGCGGCTTCTTCCCCAAATTTTGTCTGTGAGAGAAAGAGAGAACATTAAAATTCTTTAAATCAATCATCAAATAAAACCGATCAATTTTCATTACTCGTGGACGTAGGCATCAACGCTGAACCACGTTAAAATTCTTCTGTGTTCTTTCCAATTTTTGTGATTTTTGATCCTCCAAAATGAATTTCTATTGTTGTTGTGATTGTCCGTTTTTTGGCGATTACAATTTGGCGCTAGAAACAGGGATGTATAAAGGATTTATCCTACCTTTTAAATAGATGATTTTCCTTTTCATTTTGATTTTCAAATAAGAGCTTTGATACATGGAGTTTGGATTTAGAAGAATGGTTTTCACCAACAAAAAAATTATGTTCTATTCTTCAACAAAAATTTGTTTGTTCCTCTGAGATTTTGGTTTAAAGTAAGCTTTGATTATAGGATACAACAGTTAAACTTTCCTATACAAAACCCATCAAATGATTTTCGGAATCTGTTTGAGATTTTGTTTAAAATTTTTGTTTAACCCATCAACAGTTAAATTTTCCTTTACAACAGTTAAATTTTCTTTTAAAAATTATGTTCTTATCTTCAACAAAAATGGAAAACTTGGGTCTGTTTCTAAATTAAATTTGCAGGAAAGAAGATTGAGTGGTGTTAGAAATCACCATCAATTCCATGTTTGAGTCAACAACAGAATGCACACAAGGTTTATATGAAATTGCCTGAACTGAAGTGGCTAAGTTATAATAGTTATGATTCAAGTTTTGGTTGTACAGAGTTCTGTGGAGGATTTATTGAGATGGGTATGCCCTTGGTTTGCTTTTGGACTTGAAATTGTGTCGCATGAGATGAGACTGAAGTACTAGAAGGAAATATGGGATGCTCAAATTGAATTACAGAACAACCAAGAAGCGCTGAGTCATGGATTTTGTTGTTGGGGTTAGCCGTGAATTAAAAGAGAGATTGAAGGTAGAGTTTGAGAGCCTAATTTTAAACCAACAAGTTATACAGTGAGAAGAGCATATAATGATGTGTTTCTGGATTCAGTTATGTATGGGAGAAAGTGATATATTAGATATATTAGACATGAAATATCCTGCTATCAGATTCAATTTCAACAACCATCGACAGCAGCAACAGATTTTAACCACAACAAACAATCCAAAGATTCTGCTAAGCTTCCAGAAAAAGGAAAATGTATAAAGGTTAAAAGTGCTTCGCCAAAGAAATGGAAAGGAAATGAATCAGATGGAATTTACGAGTAGTAACATCATGGGGGAAGACAACTCGAAGGCGATATCAATGGAATGAGAAACTCTAGCAAAGAGCTAAGTTGCAGCAGCAACTTTAAGAGCAAAGAGCAGAGATAAGTGTTCACTATTTTTCCCAATTATTTGATTGATATTTCCATTGTATATCTTCAACAGTGGTTTCAACTTAAGAATTATTTTGGTTCTCTTTTATTGATACCTTTCCACACTGCTATATACCTTTAGAAAACTGATTTTTTTTTCTTTCTGAAACATGTTCCTGCCCTGTTTGTCGGAGTAGTTGACACAGCTATAAACCCCAATACTTTTACCTACCATTTTTATGTTAAGGAGGTCTTCCTCAGCTTTCTAAAATTACCAAATTTTCTGAATTTCATTGAGTGATGAATTTTATCTTGAAGAGTTTTAAAACTGAAATTTTCTGACAACGTTATCATGTTCTTGCTTTTACGAGAACTTTTAAATCAGTTTTTCACCTTATCATTTTTATTTACCATTTTTATGTTAAAGAAGTCTTCCTCATCTTTTTAACAATACCAAATTCTTCGAATTCCATTGAGTGAGGAATTTTCAATGACTTTTCTTTTGAAGAGTCTTAAAACTGAAATTTTCTGCCAACGTTTTCATGTCCCTGTTTTCATGGGAACTTTTATCTCAGCCTTTTAACTTAATATTTTTTATGGTTATTTTTATATGATAGAGCGATTCATCTAGTTTCTAACGATCTATAATTTTATGAATTTTACCGCATAACAAAGCCGGTATGAATTTTTGATTAACGACACTCAAAACTGAATTTTAACTGAGAAAATCTAAATGGTTTAGAGATTGCTGTGAATCATCTAATCAAATTTATAGGAACTGAGCAAAGTCGTCTTCATGGAAGTATTAGTAAATATTTGAAGAATCTGGATATGAAATGTGCTTTGCAAGGGAGCTACGCACCGCAGATAGGTGATTATTTCTTCATTGTTGCAAGTGATATAACATTGGCATTACGGCCTTATCAAGATGAAAAATCACTTTCAAATGATTCCGTTTACTTGGAAATGCAAGACGAAGAATACTCATTAGATACTTCTATTTATTTCGTATACTTTGGGCTTCTCATATTAATTCAAAGGGCGATACTTCTTATACTTCATATGAGTTATGAGGAGAATTCTCATTCGATATTTCTTATACTTCATGCGGCAATCTAAATGCTTCTTCGGGAATTATCATTCAAAAATGGGTACTTCATACTTCTTATAATTAAGTACTTCTTGAAGACGAATACTTCTATTTTCTTATACTTCGGATTTCTTACATAACGAATGCTTCGGAAGAAATTGATATTTCTTATTTCCTTCGGATATTTTTTATTTCTTAGTTAAGATATTTTTCATATACTTTTCAAAGATAACTCTCCATTTTAGGAGACTCTCGGGACCGCATCCTAATTTCCTCATATCCAGAGAGAAGTTAGACATGTGTTACACCTTCTTACTCTGTGGCAGGAGATACTCTCTGGTACAAAAATTCCATAACCCAGGGTGCAAAGGTTCCTTGCGGTTGATCATTCTCATTCAATGAACTAACAAACAATATATGTTCAAGATTTTGTTTTGCAGGGACAAAAACTCAAGATAAAATTGACGTGCAATTACCACCAAATTATGATACGAACGAGACGTAAAATCATTTTCTTAAGAATTATTCTTCGAACAACTCTCAAGAAAAGGGGGCAAACTGTGAGTACCATTATTCTGAAGCCCATAAATTCTTAAGCCCATTCTCGTCCACATCCAAAGACCCATTTTGATCTGCTGTATAAGCCCATGTCGACCCAATCTATTTTGATACTTACAATTCAGTTGTGTAGTTGGAGTTTTATGCGAACTCATCATTTCCCACAACAAAGAACTCATCATTTCCCACAACAAAGAGGTCATCATTTCCCGCAGCCAAAGTTTACTCTTGACCGCAAGCCCGTATAAAGCTCAAGCCCATATTAGCAAGCCCAGCTTGGTCCGCAAGTATCCCAAACGCAACATTCCCGCACAACAATTCCCGCTCCACCATTCATATTTGAATGTGGCAATTCCCGCACAAGACTTCATGGTCTGCAACATATGAAGTAAAGAAAACATTCCCGCTCAAGCCTTCTTGGTCCGCAACAGCCCAACTGCACAAGCCAAGCTCGCAATGCTTTGGTCCGCAAGCCAGGAAAGCTATCCCATTCCCGCAGCACAAGTTCATCCCGCACCACTCAAGCCCGCAGCACAAGTTCATCCCACACCATTTGCCCTACCACATGCCCGAACCATCATTTGCCCGCACCACAATTGGATTGAGGCTATTTGAAGATAAGATCAATATGGACACGTGGCGGACTCCATCGACACATGTCGAGATGTGGTGTATTTTTCTTCGACACATGGCGAAATGTGGTGTGTCTTCATCGACACATGGATGATTGCTATCGACACATGGCGGATTTCTATCGGCACGTGGCAAACTTCATTGACACGTGGCGGATTTGGTGAAACATGTAGCTTATTCTTAAGGGAAATAATGTAAATAAAATGAAAGGTTATTTCATTTATAAGGAAAAACCTAGAGAGGAAAGGGAGATGACGGTTTGGGAGAGGAAAAGAAGTCTTCTTCTTCTTCAAAGGTTACTGAGAGGAAGGGGGGCGGCTTCTTCCCCAAATTTTGTCTGTGAGAGAAAGAGAGAACATTAAAATTCTTTAAATCAATTGTCAAATAAAACCGATCAATTTCCATTACTCGTGGACGTAGACATCAACACTGAACCACGTTAAAATTCTTCTGTGTTCTTTCCAATTTTTGTGATTTGTGATCCTCCAAAATGAATTTCTATTTTTGTTGTGATTGTCAGTTTTTTGGCGATTACAACCAGATTCTTGACAGCGAATTGATGATGATACAGTTGTCGTTCATGGACTTAGCGAGTGAAATTGGTGTTCAAGTGGATGCATTTAACTGGTGGTGGTAGATGATCATTCAATCCTTTACTCGAACACATGTTGTGCGTGAAACTAGCGATGAAGATCCCTTTACTGTTGGTGTTTACGCCTCTTTCAGTAGCTCTTCTTCTCTGCAAATTCGAGGTGGATAAACAACCAACAATTCTTAACCTACACATACACTAAATACTCATCCATCCATAGTTAATCATTATCTAAAATCAACGGTAACAACTGATGTTTATCATGTTTTTATGACTTGGAAGTCACCCAAATCACTAAATTCTTGCTGAAGTTGTCAAATTCGACAATAACCCATGTTTTCAAATCATGCGAGGACTCCAACCCTTCATAACTTGTTTTTCTTCTCCTTCTATTAATAATTTCTCATCAACTTATGGACATGAACATGATATTATACCAACGAAGAAGTTCTCACATGTCAATCTTTGATCTCTTTCGGTACTCAATTAACTGATTCATCTGAACCATGTAATTCCCTTCCAATTTTATTATGAATTCAGAAAATCCTCAACGGTCAACTGATTATGATGAGAATTTGATTCACTGCGATTATAGTTTGTTCTTCGTGTGGTGGTGATAGATCAATTTGATTGAATTCGTTACTCCAATAAATATTTAATGATTCATCGACCTTGAAATCTAATAAACTATTCCATTCTCAATCATCAAGTGACTGTTGAGGATTTTCTTAATTCATTTTCATAAACCTTATAATTTGAAGAAGATGGAGATGAGAGTTGGGATGTAAAAAGGATATATTCTTATTTGGGAGGGGCGCAGACAAAATAAAGAAAGTCAATATTAAACACGTCATCATTTAACGCTGTTAATATGGGTCAAAGTCCGGTCCAGGTACCAAGCACTAACATTGAACAAATGTTAGACCAAAGATTAAACTTGGACAAAACCTGAGTATCAAATTCCAATTATCCCATTGAAATAACTATTACATCTTGATTAATTAAATATTGATTTATAGTTCAAATTAAGTAGAACTAATACATTAACTAATTAAGAAGTTTTATATCACCATCTTCATCAGTTGTCAGATGAAAATGTTTGATGAAAATTTTGTTTATTTCGTTGTTCTTCCATCTCCTCTTTTTGCCTGATCCATTTGCCATATATATTTTTGTTGGTCGTTCCTTATTGTAGTGTCTGCATTAAGAATCTTATGTTTGTCATAGTCCATCAAAAAAATTTTCTTGAGAAATGCTACTTCTTTTTATCTTATTATTCTCGAATTTCCGTTCAGTTGCTCTTTGTTTATCAGCTATGCGTTAATGATCCATAAACTCCTCCATGTTAAAACCTTAAGATCCTCATTTTTAGGCTAATTTTCTCATAAGTCTTGTCGCATTTCTCCCTAACTATTTTCTCTTCTTAGCATAATTTGACATTTGAGTTGGTATTTGCTGTGGTATCTGGTGAAACAAATAGATTTAATGAAGCAGTTTAAGATGGTTGTGAATTTGGTGTAGAAGGTGAATAATTTTATGGTTATCTTTCAGGTACTTATTCCTACAAATTTGCTAACAAGATTGGATTATATTTGGGCAATAATTTTAAGATCTTGTAGTAGCTTTCGTATTGGTAATGTTTCCGTGTTTTTGGTGCCAATCCGACCAACACTTACATTCCACATCAGCATCGGTTTCACCACTCTTTCGGTTTCGATTGGCTTGCATTACCGCATCAACATATAAGGCTACTTTGGCACTTATTACAGCGAAGCGACCTGATAACCATACTGCATCACAGTTATTGATGTACATTGTTTGTTCTTGCTATTTCTGAAATATGTTTTCCCAAATGGTATTACCTTGTTGTTGTGCACAATTGATATTATCTTGTGTATAAAAAACATAATTCCTGTAAATGCATTCATCTACGACTATGGTAAATTTTCCACCCCGAACATTGTTCTTCTTTTGAGATTAAGGTTGAGATTGAAATTGAGAAGTCATATTACATAAAAATGGTGAATTGTAGAGAAGGTGCGAGTGGAAATAGTGAATTATATTTTTCTACTTGGGCTTAAGCATAAAAATAGGCTTAAACTTATATAAAACATAAAATAGGATTATAAAAAAAAATTCTTTTGTGGGCTTCTGAGGGAGGCTTGAACCTCGGTAAATCATGCTCTAATTCCGCCCCTGGATTAGAAGAAATGTGAACGAGAAATTAAATAGTATAAAAAAGGTATAAGTTGAAATGAGGTTGAAATAAAATATTTATAGAGGATGGATTTTGGACCGTTGGATAATAAAACACCGAGCAACATATATTTCACCGAACGACCAAACTATTTCGCCGACGACATAGACTTAACCGCATGACCAAATCTCTACCGAGCGGTTTAGACTCTACCTCTTGATATAAGCTCTGCCTTGCATGATAAAGTGACAAATTTGACATTTAGACATACCCATAGTGGGTGCATATTTTGATTCATCACAACCATAGAAACCGGCCTAATCTAGGCATATAAGACCAAAATTAGGCTTTAAATTGACTCCCTGATCACATTGTATGACCATTGAGTGACAGAGAGGGTAAAGTTATATAAGAACCCAAAATTTATCTCATTGTCTAAGAAAGTGTAAGTAAGGGGTACTCAAATCTACACCACACTTATTATCTCAACTTTATCTCTTCTCTTGTTATGTTACTATTAACCAAATGCTCGATTTGTGAAGTACAAAGCTAAGAGACTAGTGCTCATCTGATTATTAATTTGAAATGCTCATGACAAAACATGACTAAGAGGATATAGAGAAAAGGAAGGGAGAAAGAATGGTTTCTATTAGTTCACGGTAGGTCACAGTACAAAATGATTCGGATGAGTATATATATATATATATATATATTATAGGGTCTACTATTTTACACGCATAAAATAGTTATGACATGTTGTATTAGAGCTACATTAATTATCTAAACAGACAACATTAAAGCCGTTAATCCTTATCTTCACCGTAATCTAGCGGTGGATCATCCACCAATACAAACTTTACACAATATCTCTTAAATTTTAGACTTCTTGTTCTTCTATTGACTATTGTGGTCCTAATTAGTTCTGGATATGCATATCCCTTTTACATTTTGGTTGATTTATAATGAAACAAAGAAAACTACATAAATATGTATACATTATACATGCACAGAGTACCACACAAATATTCTTTCTAGTTCAGAGTTTTCAGAGCAACACAACTTTGGAACTCACTCTATATCTCACCTGTCTTCCACATCTCTGCAACTCTGTTGATCTTTCAGTGTCTCTAACCTCATTGAAGTTTTAAGGTAAGCATTTTAGTTCAAAGAATATGAACCCATCTAGTTTGAGGACGCACTTAAATTTTTTACAGTATTGTTTTATCTTAAAAAATGTTGACTTTTTTTAGTGATTAATCGATTTGGGTATTTTTAGTTTTTGCTTAATTATACGTTTCTACCATTACCTTTTGGATGTGTTGTACTTTTGGGGGCGAAAATGGATTGGTGGGTTGAAATTGTGTTTTATCCTCTCTGGATAGTTCTGGTTTATAGGATTTCAATTGGGTTTCAGTTGAATTGTTTAATTATGGGGTTTGGATATCTGCTTAATGAAATCTTGAATAGGTTTTGATGGAATTTGGTTATTCAACAATGTTTTGTAGATTGGTTCATGGGTCTTTGCTTATGTATACTTTGTATGATTTTTGAATTGAATTCTAGAGGGTTATTGTATCTAGGTTTGTCTTGCTTTAGTAATGTATTAAAAAACAACTCTTGTGTTGAATTTTTTTTGTCATTTTGTCTGTTGGTGTTGATGCATGTATGAAGATTGTTAACTGTTGTGTTTGGCGCAACTAGACCTTCTTTTTTTCTTTTCTTTTTTGTACTTTCAGATTTCACTTCTGAATTTTCATGGTTTAATTGGCTTCTGTAATTTAGTACTTTTGATTTTTGTTCTGGGAGTCGGCGCATCTCTTGCCTACCCAACTTGTTTGGACTAAAGGCTTGGTTGTGGTTGTTGTTGAGTCGGCACATTTTTTGTCTGCTTCTGTTCGGGTTTTTAAAGATAAAATAAAGTGATTAAAAGGAAAGCAAATTTGATTTGAGAAAGTAAATATTGGGGATATGACCATGTCAATTTCATCAACTGTTTCTCTGATCTTGTTAGCTGTCCTTAAAAGTGTGGTATAGGCAACAACTGAGATGATCCACCCAATTTGTTATGCAACTATTCAGATGATCCACCCAATTTGTTATGCCCATGGTACCATAGTGATCATATTCATCTTCGTATAGTTTTATGCCTCATGATTAGTTCCACTCTTGTATTTTACTTGTTGCGTTATCAAACTTATTTCATAGTTTTTCAGGTTAAGATCTAATTTACGGGTTGCTATTGTATGCTTTTCTGCTTACAGCGGCAAGGAGAATAACTACTTAATCATGTCAAAGGGATTAGACCATGATACTCTGAATGAAAACGTCAAGAAAGTTCAATATGCTGTAAGAGGTGAACTATATCTTCGAGCTTCAGAGCTTCAGAAGGAAGGGAAGAAGGTAAATATTTTCTTATCTATGTTTACCCTGATAAAATTGCGTGTCACATCTTATGAGTCAGCATTGCTATCCAACAAAGTTCCGTGGTAAAGTTGGTTTTTTCATGTTTATAGTTTTTCATAAGTTTTGGATTGGATTCTTTTATATCATGGGAATGTGACTTGTAATCATCTGTTATTAACTTGTTCGAAGTTTTTCTTCATATTTCTTACATTTTCACTTGTTCATCCACAGATTATTTTTACAAATGTTGGGAACCCTCACGCCTTAGGACAAAAGCCACTGTCCTTCCCTCGCCAGGTCATTTCCAGTCTTTATTTATTAGTGTTTTTTATGAATTTGCTGTGTTGGTCCTCTCGTATACAACTTGACCACATTTGTGAAACTGTGATGGAATATTGGAGTTGTTATGGGTAAAAAGTTTCACTTCATTTGTTCACGTATGTTTTCGTCTTTATATTTGTTCTTACACCTCATAACAGGTAGTTGCTCTATGCCAAGCTCCATTTCTACTAGATGATCCAAATGTGGGGCTTGTCTTCCCAGCAGATGCTATTGCAAGAGCTAAACATTATCTTTCATTGACATCTGGTGGTCTAGGTGAGCTCCAATGAAGTCCTTAATATCTAGTTCATTCATATGAAATAGCTTTGTTGTTTTGAAAAATCAAGTTTGGATTGCGATTGGGGTTAAATCATCAGAAAAGAATGAATTTTCCTGAAACTAATGACAAAAAGGACAACTATAACAATTTGCTTGTATAATCAGGTGCTTACAGTGATTCTCGAGGTCTTCCAGGAATTAGGAAGGAAGTTGCTGACTTCATTGAGAAGCGAGATGGATATCCAAGGTAATATCAAATTAGTAGCATTCCTTATTTTTGTCCCAGGTACTGCATGTTGTGTTCTCTGAAATAGAAGTTGGCTGTGTTTGTACCAATCACAGTGACCCAGAACTCATATTTCTCACGGATGGTGCCAGCAAAGGAGTAATGCAGATGTTGAATACCATGATCCGTGGTGAAAAAGATGGGGTATTAAGCATCAATAACATTAACGAATAGTGATCATTTTATTCTCTTGGGTGACAATGGATGTTTATAGTCTCTAAATTTTGGATTTTCTACCGTTGTTTACTGTCAGATTTTGGTTCCTGTTCCTCAATACCCACTTTACTCTGCCGCAATAGCTTTATGTGGTGGTTCTCTTGTTCCATATTACTTAGAGGAGTCGGCTAACTGGGGTCTGGATGTTAATAACCTTCGCCAATCAGTTGCAGAGGCCCGTTCAAGGGGAATAACTGTAAGTATATCATTTGCTTAAAAACTCATCTATCCCCTTGATCTGGTTTCTTCACTTGGTACAAAAAATTAAATCTCGAGTTTTGTATTTTTTCCAATTATTCAAATTTACACATTGAAACCCTGAATTCAGTCCTTTATATCTTGGAATGTGATCAGGTCAAAGCTATGGTGATTATAAACCCAGGAAACCCTACGGGTCAGTGCCTTAGTATAGATGATCTACAAGAGCTGTTACGGTTTTGTTCCCGAGAAAAATTAGTCCTCCTTGCAGATGAAGTTTATCAGCAGAACATATACCAGGATCAACGCCCATTTATAAGTGCAAGAAAGGTATAATATGTTTGTATGATATTATCCTAATTTCATTTAACTTACTAGGGAGTTTATAGAGTGAAAACTAATTCCTCAAAATGATGTAAGGTTTTGCTGGACATGGGCACACCCATTAGCAAGGATGTTCAGCTCGTGTCTTTCCACACTGTCTCTAAAGGTTATTGGGGAGAATGTGGTCAGCGTGGAGGATACTTTGAGATGACCAATATTCCTGCTGAGGTTTCTTTCTTCCCATAAGTTGATGTCTTTTTACTCCTGAAATTTCGTTTATTTTACAAATCGAGATTATCTAATTATTGATGTTTATTTCCTTTTTCTTGTCGATCCGGTGTTGCAGACTGTGGATGAGATTTATAAGGTTGCATCCATATCGCTCAGTCCAAATGTCCCAGGACAGATCTTTGTAAGTGCAAAAATCACTTAGAATCACACTCTTAATATAGCTGTTATACTTTTAGCACTTGAGTGTTTCATGTCATTTGTATTCTGAGACACCCAAAACTTCTTTTATTTTATCAGTTAGGTCTGATGGTCAACCCTCCAAAGCCTGGAGATATTTCGTATCAGAAGTTTTTGCAGGAGAGGTATGAATGGCTTACATTCAGTAATTTAGAGCTTACAATACAACGGCCAGTGATACAGTTTTGCTTTTCAAATATCTAATAAAATACTAATAATAATTTTCCAAATCATAAATTGATGCAGCAAAACGATCCTTGAGTCATTGCGGAAAAGGGCACACATTATGACCAATGGCTTTAACAGCTGCAGAAACGTTGTCTGCAACTTCACGGAAGGTAAGTGGGAGTTCTGAACAACAGCATGCTTATATTTCATTTCTTATTTTTACTATTTTGTAGTCTCTAAAAAGTTAAGAGGAATAGGTAATAATGAGAATAGTGGTTACAGGAGCCATGTATTCCTTTCCACAAATACGTCTTCCTCCAAAAGCAATCGAAGCTGCGAAAATGGCTGGAAAAGTTCCCGATGTTTACTACTGTCTGAAGCTCTTGGAGGCAACAGGCATTTCAACTGTCCCTGGTTCAGGTTTTGGCCAAAAAGAAGGGTAATTTGCTCCTCTAATATTTCTGTTAAATGTTGTTAAATTAGAAATTCGATATTAGGGTCTTTGATCTGTATTTGTTCATCAATTTCATTGGTAAATTCATGATCAATTTGTTTCTTATGTTACAGGGTCTTCCACTTGAGGACTACTATCTTACCAGCTGAAGAAGACATGCCAGCAATCATGGATAGTTTCAAGAAGTTCAATGATGCATTCATGGAACAATATGAAGACCAAAGAGGTTATTCAAGAATGTAGATGAAGCAACAAGCCGACGATTATAAAAAGAACCTAATCTGTATGATATTTTCTACATAGATCTCTGTCATTCTGTTGATATTTTCTTACTAATTACTACTACAGTTATTATCTATTTTCTCAATCCATTTTCTCTACAAAACATGGCAGTTAAACTTGTATCTGTTCTACCTGAAATTCCTGCTTTGGCTCTACTTCAATCTCATCATAATTTACAATGTTCTTCCTTTATCATGTCTACTTTCTAAATGCCTCTTGAAAATGAAATGACCTTTTGTTTCCTTATGGTTTTCTGAAAACTGATGAGTGGGTCTGGGAGAGATCTTAAATCTTTGTTCTCCTAATTAGTCTTCAGTTGGCCGTTCTGGCTACTGGAATCTTCATATGTTTGTAACTACCCAAAAGTTTCTTTTTAGTATAGGTCATATTATACATTGATAAAAGTATAAAAGATTTCAATGTGTTATATACAAGGCTACTTCCTAGTTAGTTGCATATTACAGTATGTTACAAGAAGCAATTCCTCCTAAAGTGGTTAAGAAGATTAGTATTCACACATTTCATTGTTCATCCTCACCAAATTTTTCAGTCTTGCGATGTTGTGCTCAGGCTTTCCAATGCAAACGCACTGCGCTCAACATGCTTCAAAAGAACACTGTAAATTTTGTTTCTGATCCTTCTGCATGAGTCTATTTCATCATCTTCTGCCTGGGAACCATCTATCTGAGGATTACCTTCTTTATTACTGAATAAGTCTAACCACTGGTTAACTTTTTTCATTTGACACATAAGCCCTGCAATTTGACAATCGGATACAGTGGCATTTGATTGGCACATAACTTCATCTAAAAATTTCTCAATGTAAGTTAAGAACCATTTATTGCATTCTCCGTGCAAGGAATTTGCAAGTTCAGCTGAAGCGCACAAACAAATTCCCTTCACCCAATCTGCCAAGTTTTCCTTGGTAGGTGGTAACCCGACTTGAATCTCACCGCTTTTAGTAACAGAACAAGCGTCCTTTTGTTTAGAATGACTTGTGGGACTTGATCTTTTAGCTAATTTTGTCACCTCAAGGGAATGAGTGATAGGTTTGATTGGAGAAGGGGAGGCGTAAAGATCTGATCCCACAGCTGCTTTAATCCATGAAGCTGCACGTTTCTTTCTTTCATACACAAGTTTTATTGCTTCCTTGGTTGAGCCTGGACTGAATGACTCAGTATCAGAAGATGTAATCTGTGGGCCAAGTTTTGCTGTGGATTGTGATATTAATCTGACATTCACCAACTCGTTGTGGAAATCCAAGAACTTATCAACCACTGGCAATGGATCTTCATCCTTGGTAAGCTGTAGTTCCGAGTATGTGCTGCGAAGCAAAGAAGACAGTACATAAGACCTCAAGCCAATCCTACTAATTCCGAATTCCTAATACATAATCACAAGGGAAACCAAATTTGGTTTCTCACCTCAAGCATTGTATCAATCTCTCAGCGGCAGAGGCCTCTTGCAAAGCCTCAACGGCAGCCAGCAATGCCGCATCTCGGTGCTGTAAGACCTCCTACAATATGTGCAATGAAGAATATTCGTGAACTCTTAACGCAAAAATATATGACGGTACAATTCTATAAACGTAACGACTATATGCAGTACCTTGCCGAGCTTCTCTAAGTTTGAAGGGAGTGCATCCCATGATATCCTAGATTGTTTAAATTTTCTGTCATTAACTGGACTCAAAGGATTAATTTGGTTAAAGCTCTTCTCAAGTTTTTCTGTCGATACAGTGATTCTTTGTCTGGTGGAACTTCTAACTACTTTTGAAGCTTGATTCACAATTCTTCTCCTGGATGAGCAAGTTGATGCATTATCGTCTGAGCTGTCATTTTGTCCTGAAGAATATGGAGAGAGCTGCAGTACTAAATGAAGCAAAGCTAAGGAAAAAGCAATTTTTAGGGAGAGTTAAAGCATAAAAATGAAAAGAAAACTGGATGCGAAACTCACACAAGCTCTACGAGGAGTGGGAGGTTTTCTTATTTCATGCTTTACTACTCGTGATCGCAGTTTTTCTTCAAATCCTTCAGGTTTACCATCCCAACTCCTTCTGGTTTTTAGCCTAGAAGAGGCAGATGACTTGGAACTATCAGAATCACTATCTTTGTCGCTACAAGTAATGCTAATCTGCGAAAGCGCCTTCACAACATCGACGTGCTTATTCTCCACAACACATTTACTTGGAGGTACTCTGGGTATTGAACGACGACACCGTAGACCCTTTTTGACATTTTGGTCATTAGAAAGGCTTTTAGACGCACTCAACGAACGCCATTTAGGAGGTGGTTCCATAACCACATCATCACTATTATTCTCAGACTTTGAGTCTGAATCTGAAAACGATGGGCCGAGAATTCCAAGCGAAGTCGGAACACGATCTTCTGGAGAACCGACACAAGGATGGCGACCAGGAACAAGTTTTAAACCTACAAGAATTGGAACTGGCGTCGCAGACTCCAATCTTTGTACATGAATGAAGTGCCCAAGCTGTAATTTGTTATTCAGAATCATCTCATTGTGTTCGCAAGGAAGCGAAATATACATAGCATGTGAAGCATCATTCACCTTCAAATAAAATCCTTGTTTTGGCCACAAATCACATTCTGCCATCACAGGAATTATACTTCTAACTTGCAGAAGTACCGGTCTACGTGGTTCACCGGCACTGATTGTTTGTTCATCCGAATCCATTTCTTCTAAAAGCTTTAGCAAAACACCACCGTGGAACGACGCCATTAAACACCCAAACTCTATTTGAAATTATAATCTCAATTGTAGCTAAAAGATCTTAATTACCTTTTGATATCAAATCTTTCACTGAATCTATATAAAAACCTTAACAAGACCAATTTGTGATCCTAGACTAAAAAGTTTAAAATTTGCTAATTCTCTAAATTCTATGAGATCAACATTATCTGTAATAAAATCAGTTAGGAATAAGATCAAGTCAATTCAAACCCCTAGAACAACTAATTTCTTTCCTAAGTTTGGCATTCCAGCTCAAAACCTCTCGTTTCTTCTAAATTTAGAAACCATAGGATTTTTCATCAAAACCTATAGTCGGCTCCTCGGCTTCCCTCCTGAAGAACTTCGGATCAACGGTGACTGTTTCATTGATTATTGAATGCAGCCGGAAATGGTGATAGGGAGTGTTTAGGACCAAGAAGCAAAGACAACCGCCATTTTACAAAAGAAAGTCGGGAACCAAAAGAAAACGGTTAGCAGAATGACTACAAATAAGTTTGTAAGACACAAATAACTGCACATCAGAGTGGCGCAGCGGAACCGTGGTGGGCCCATAACCCACAGGTCCCAGGATCGAAACCTGGCTCTGATATAATTTTACGTAGTGCAATTTTTCAATAAAAAAGAAAAAACTAATTGTTTTTTATTTTTTTGAAGCATATAAACAAGCAAACTTAAATTCTTGCACATAAACTGGCTCGACAGAATATCTCTTTAAAAAAGTACATTAATATGTCAATCTTATGTTCTTAGTAGATTCCAGATTCCTATCGTAAAATTTTTTAAGTACAACATCAGCAGAAACAGTCCTTAATTATCATAAATAATGGGTTTAGCTATAAATTTTAAAATTGGGTGTGTTTCTTTGATTTATATTATGTTTTGTTTTTTATAATTTGTAGTAGTTATTGTTAACTATTTATAATTTTTTGTTTTAGGTTGGTCTTACCTTTAGAAGCTGTAACGGAACCAAGGTGAAAGGGGAAGAATGTAAAAGCTAAAGCTCTTGCCGATCCTATTGCAAAAATAGTGGAACAACTTCAATCTTCACTACGTAAATCATAAGCACAAGGGTTACTCATAGATTTTGTTGTGCTTCTCCCAGTTGACCATGAACAAATTGAAATAATTGAACTACTCAATCGTTCTTGTTTTGGACTCCTTAGAAGTACCTCAGATGAAACTAAACAGTGGTATGTGCTAAGCTTTGAGGAAGATTTTTATTTGTGCTATTCTCTTGAATGCCTTAAGATTATCGCGAAAACATTATCACAGTATATTGATGTAGGGCCTTGCTGCTGATTATGGAGAACTTCAAGTAATCTCCTTAACCAGATATCTTGACAGGAGGTTGATGCTGCTGCGACAAATTCAGCTTCAGTAGTGGACATCGTCACAACCTGTTGTTTCTTCGAAGACCATGTCACAGCTCCATTGTTCAACATAAAAACCATTCTAGATGTACTCTTTCTATCATCAAGATCCCCAGCATAATCACTATCTGAAAACCCGATTAAACTCGACATTCCATTCTTGCGATACAAAATCCCAAAGTATGTTGTACCCTTTAAGTAACGGAAGATTCGCTTAGCAGCTAGAAGATGAATCTCGTCTGGATTCTCCATGTATCGACTGATCAAACTCACATCATACATAATATCAGGCCTCGTAGACGTCAAATACATCAGACTGCCAATAATTTGCTTATAAAGAGTTGCTTCCACCTTTATCTCTCCCTCATTCCTTGTAAGCTTCGAACCAAGTTCAGTTGGAGTGGCAACTGGATTACAATCCTTCATTTTGAACCTATCCAATATCTTCAATACATATTTCTTCTGTGAGATGAAGACACCCGTTGATGACTGCGCCACTTCAGTGCCAAGAAAATAATGCATTAAACCCAAATAAGTCATATCAAACTCTTCCTTCATGGATTTCGTAAAATTATCAAACATATCACTATCATTGCCAGTATAAATGAGGTCATCAACATATAAACACACAACAAGCATCTTGCCAGCAGACCCAAGTTTAGTGTAGAGTGTGTGTTCATAAGGACATTTAAGAAAACCTTGTTTGCTAAAGTAAGCGTCTATACGATTGTACCAAGCTCTTGGTGCTTGTTTCATCCTGTATAGAGCTTTCTTTAGCTTGTATACCTGATGTTCTTTACCTTTCTTCTCATACCCAGCTGGTTGATTAACGTAAACCACCTCGTTCAATTCACCATGTAAAAATGCGGATTTCACATCCATTTGATAGATCGACCAAGAGTTTTGAGCAGCAATGGATAACACCAATCGAATGGTGTCAAGTCTGGAAACATGAGCAAAAACATCTGTATAATCAACTCCAAACTCTTGCTTGGATCCTTTAGCAACCAGCCGAGCTTTATGCTTGTCAACTTGTCCATCTTGCTTCAATTTAGTTTTATAAACCCATTTAACACCAATGGATTTATGCCCTTGTGGAAGATCAGTAAGCTCCCAAGTGTCATTCCTTTCAATGGATGCGATCTCCTCGTCCATCGCCTTTTGCCATTTAGGATCGTTAACTGCTTCCTTAAAAAAAGCGGATCGTGATCTGCGAAAAAAGAAAACTGTGCTATTGGATCAGCATACTAATTAATACCAGTTACCACATAATCTTGCATCCAAGATGGCTGACTTTTAATATGTCGAGGCTTTGATGGAAGAGTGGCTGAGTGTACTTCTACATTTGAAGTACTTTTGACAAGTGTGGAAGATGAGCTTGGTGAAGATGCAGTTTCAGGAGGTATGTCCATTTCAGAAGGTATGTCCATTTGCTCTTCATCAAAACCTACAATATTCTGCTGCTGCTTCGGACCATTTTCACTCCAATTCCATGTGCTTTCCTCATCGAAAACAATATCACGACTTGTAATGATCTTCATTGTAATTGGATTGAGCAATTTATATCCTTTGATTGCTCACTGACTCCGAGAAATACACATTTTTCGCCTTTGTCATCAAGCTTCTTCCTCTTCTCATACGGAATATGTGCATATGCTATGCACCCAAAGATGCGAAAATGATCAACAACTGGTTTGTGACCTATGCAGTCAATTTCGGCCGAAATGTCCGAAATTTCGGATTTCGGGGTGAAACTGAGACGAAATCCGAAATTTCGGCAAACAATATTTGACCGAACCGGCCGGTATGGACCGATACAACCGATTTTTTTTTTGAATAATCAAAAAAATAAATAAAAAAATAAAAAATCCTTATTTTAGGGTTTTCAATTGTTACTCATATTTTTTATGATATTTTAGAATTATATATGGATATGATAATATCTATAATTAATTTAATGATCTCGATTAGAATTATAATATCATTGTTTAATTAGCATTTTAGACAGTGAACTTTGAAGTTGTTCTTGTTTCTCTTGTGTTTCCAGTTTGAACTTTGTATGAAATCTATGGATCTATATATTTTAGATGATTACTAGTTTTTTTCAATAAACTTTGTGAAAAAAAGTTTGTTATAACGTGTTAAAATATATTTATAATTATAAAATGTGAACTAGTATTTTTTCATAAAATTATAAGTATAAAATATATGGACCGATATTTCACCGATATTTGAACCGAAATTTCCCCAATATACGGGCGTACCAATGTATCGCTCTCGACCGGTACGAACCGAAATCCGATATGTAACAACATAGTTTGTGACCCATCCAAGCTTCTTCTGGTGTCATATTTTGCACGACAGGTGTGGGGCAGGATTCAGAATATGGATGCTCCAATTGACAGCTTCGGGCCAAAATCTCTTTGGCATTCTCGCTCTTAGCAACAGGCTGCGCACCATGTTAAGTATGGTTCAATTTTTCCGGTCCGATACACCATTTTGTTGTGGTGTGTAGGCAGCTGTCAGTTGTCTTCGTATACCATACAGATCACAAAATTCTACAACTTCTTGTGAGATGTATTCTCCACCACGATCAGTGCGTAGAGTGTTAATGGTCCTTCCAGTTTCTTTTTTTACACGAGCTTTAAAACTCTTAAACATAGCAAAACATTCAGATTTCTCCTGCAAAAAATAAACTCAGGACTTCCGAGAATAGTCATCAGTAAAAAAAATAAAATATTTCTTGTTACCATTGGATACCGGATTAATGGGACCACATATGTCAGAATGTATGAGCTGAAGCGGTCTCTGTGCTCTTCGTACCTTTCCTTCAGGGAATTACTCGCGATGTTGTTTGCTAACGACGCATTCTTCACATATTTTCGAAGGAGAAACAATTTGAGGAAGACCAGACACCATGTTCTTTTGAGAAAGAATCTTCAACCCATTAAAATTCAAATGCCCATAGCGAAAATGCCAAAACCATGCCCAGGTCATCCACCTTTTCCACAAAGCAATTTTGAACATTCCTAATTCGCAGCGGAAACAATCTGTTTGCTCCCGCCTTTGGATCATATATTTCACAGGCACCATCCTTTAATGTAGTCACGTATCCCTTCTCTTGCAGCTGACCAAGACTTAACAAATTGCTTTTCAAATCAGGAATATAAAAGACATTTGAAATCACTTCAATATTATCTTCCTTGGTCATAATCTTACAATCACCCTTGCCCATGACATTAATTTTCAAGTGATTACCGAAACTAACAGTTGTATGAAAATTTTCATCTAAATTAGAAAAAAATGACTTACTTCCACACATATGATTACTGCAGCCTGTATCCAAGTACCAGATGTTTGGTTCGTGATCCTCCAACATATGTGATGCCATCAAGAGTGTTTGTTCTTTTTCTTCTCCCTCTGCAAAATTTGACATTTCTCTTTTATCTTGCGGAAGCTTTGTGTACATTCAGAATTGTAGTGACCGAAGTTATGACACCGATATCATTCGATATTGGACCTGTCATATCCTTGATCACGAGCTACACCTCTGCCACGAGCATGTCGGAACTGACCAGGCATGGAATTTGAATGCTGCCATCTGCCATTTCTGCCTCCACGACCCCGTCTGCTATTTCCTTGACCACGCCCTAAGCCATTTGAAGTAGAGAACTCATGAGTTGAAGCCTTTAAGGCTTGTTCACCTATGATGTTGTTATGCATTATTTGTTCGTGTGCCAGCAACGAACTCTCCAAAGCGTCAATAGAAAGCTCATCAATGTTATTTGAATCCTCAATGGAGCAAACAACATAGTCGAACTTAGGTTTCATGGACCGCAGAATTTTTCCGACCACTATAACCTCTTCCATTTTTTCCCCATGAATACGTATCTTATTTGCAATCACCAAAGTTCTTGAGAAGTAATCTGATACAGTCTCACCTTCTTTCATATTCAGAATTTCAAACTCTTTGCGAAGAGCTTGAAGTTGGGCACGCTTGATCCTTGTTGTGCCTTGATACTTCTTTTTCATCGAATCCCAAATCTGCTTTGATGTATCTTTGCAAAAAATTGTCTCCAAGATTGATCGATCAATTGTTTGGAAGAGATAATTCTTTTTCTTGAGATCCTTTAGTTTGTGCTCCTCTAATTTCGCCTTTTCCGCTTCAGTCACCACCACTCCTACAGCAGGTTCACTGATTCCCGTTTCTACGAGATACCAATACTCCTTCGACCTCAGGAAGTTTTCCATGAGCAAACTCCAATGATCATAGTGACCATCGAACAAAGGAATTGAAGGCTGGACGAAGTACTCTCTCTGTGGCATTTCAAAAATAGCTACTTTCTTTCACAATACACCACACCTAACCAGTGGCTCTGATACCACTGTTACTAATAAAAGACTGAAGAATTTTATGGAAATCTCAACTCAACTCAATGTTTATTCAGTGAAAGCAACAACCTTTATATAGGCAATACATCAAATCAAAAACAATTCCTAAAGACTAGGACAATCTCAACTAACAACACTTAGTTCCTAAAGACTAGTTAAACATAACAAAGAACACCAGCACAACTGAGTTCCTAAAGACTAGGACAACATAACAAAACATTTCTGATTTATTCTTAACACTAATGTCTAATAATGATCTATGGAAATACATGAAGACAAACAGAAAAGCATTTCCTGAGTTCTACATTGTGTATTCTCATCTTTGAAAGAAAAACTGGCTAGTAAAACCTGGGTTAAAGTATGGTGCAGATTTTGTGGCTTACCGCCATCACCCATCGCTGGTTCATTCTGAATTTGCTGTCATTGTTAATTTCGATAAGAGTGATAGGTTAAGGATTTGGTCAGATATTCAAGGTTATGTTCGTCATTGTTCAATTGTAGCTAAAACCTTGTTGGAACTGAGTGTTAACATGAATGATCGTGATGTCGTATCTCCTTCAGAATTGGATCTTTTCGAAGTTGAAGTGCGAACAATTAAGAGATGGATTGCAGTGAAGCACCGCGAGGATCCACACCCTAGTAAAAGGTTGAGTTCAGCATGATGTAGACTTTTAGTTTTTTGGTTATGAGATGTAGCTTATCGAAAGAGAATCCAGACTGAAAATTTGTGAAAATTAAATGACAAATATGAATAGTAAATGGCTCGCTAGCAGCAGAAGTTCAGATCAAATGTGCTCTATATTCACTACAGCATGGTGCATCTGGAAGGAGAGGTGTTGCAAGGTTTTTCAAGACTAACAAATAAACCATTTGAATGTGGCTAAACATGCTATAAAACTAAACACTGAGTTTACAAATGTCTTAGCTTCTGAGAACTTACAGGTTACCCCAGCTGTTACTATCACTACAGAAACAATTGGTGATCTGCCTCATGAATGTATTCTTGTCTAACACTAACAAATCTGGCATTGGGATTGTCATGACGGACATTACAGGATGTTATAGGTGCTGCAAAGTCATCTCTGGACTAGCAAGAGAAGCTGAGGAAGCGGAAAGTATAGCATTTCTTGAAGCCACAAAATGGATCAGAAGTCTAGGCCTTTCAACAATCTGCCTGAGGGGTGGTGCAAAAAATGTGATTTCATATTTGAATAAAACTTCCTACCAGACAAGCTGGTTCAATGTAACTATCATAGATGACTATCAATCTTTGTTAGAACCTGTCTTTTTCTAGAGTTGAATATTTCAGTAGAAACTTGAATGGTATAGCCGTATAAAGCAGCTAAGTTCAGTAGAAAGTACAATGTGACAGGTGAATGGGGAAACTCTGCCCCTCAGTAGTAAGTTCTGTAACTCTATCGATTTAATGAAATTCCCATTCGATTTAATGAAATTCCCATTTCTAGCAAAATAAAAATAAAACATGACAGATATGAATAGTTAGACTCTGCTGCAATCTTATTCTTTTCTCTTTTTTTTTCACACAGAATTGGGCAGAAATAACCATTTTGATAATTATTGCTTACTCTTTCTTTGGTAGATGAAGATTTTTTTTTATCTTTTTTGCCCTTTTTGTTGCTCCACTCCCACTCAGTAGTTCTGATGGATTCTGAGAAAAGCCAATTGATGCCAACGCTGCGCAAGAAATAGTTCCACAGCCTGATTATTTTGAATGAATGGTTTGTTCAAGATGAACAGCAATGTATGAACCGCTAAAGACAGCACGAATGTGAAGTCCTTGTGCCTTTCAAAGTCTTTCTAATGCCAGTTTTGATCCCTAGCGCAGCAGCCCCATCTTTTAACAAGCCAGCACTACTTTCAGTTCTAACCTTAACTAAGCCGATTGTTCTTTTTTTCCTAGCAAGATTAATTTTTCTATTTGATGAACCGATTAAAAAATATGTCTAAAAATTTAAAATGGCTGAAGAGAGCATAGTATCAGACACTGTCATATTTATTAAAGTCAAGAAAGTAACATTGAATTTATTGACAACACCAATACTACTACATCTCTTTGGTAGTAAAAAATATTACTTCATACAGATTGCATTATCCTAATTACTAGTACTTGATTGGAAACTTCAGGTCAAAACTCTCTGCAATCGTCTGGGATAACCCTCCGACCTCTGCAACTCCGAAAGAACCCTTCCAGTCAAAGGTCACATTCGATGCTGGAGCATCGTTAACAAGGAGGTTCAATGAATGCCTTCTGAAAGCAGTAGCCTTCTTTGTCAACCCAACAAAAACAATCTTCTCTATGATCCATTTCTGAGCAGCAGCAAACTCACCATTTGTGACTTCTGATTGAATTGTCATCTCATCCCCTGAGACTCCACCAGAGAACTTAACAAAGGTCCAGTTTCCTCCTTTTCCTCCCATATCGATTTCTTCTCCATCATCTAAGAAAACTTCTCCTGTAGCATTACCACTGCTGCTTACGACCACCAAAAGCTTGAACCCGGTCTTCCTTGCTTCTCCTGTTGTCATAGCTGCACCCTGCATTGATATAATGTTCCCTTCACGCACATGAACATTAATGTGATCCTGGGGTGCATCAAGCTTGACAATCTGTCCTTTCTCTGCACTGACTGAATTTGAGTAGTTGAACATATCAAACCAATTTCCAGCGGGAAAGTAAGCATCAACTGTAACTTCTCTTTCCTTCACTACTGGTGACACCAATACACCTTCACCAAGCAAAAACTGTTTGCTGATTTCATAAGTTGCTTCATCCTCGGGGAATGAAAAGAAAAGTGGTCGTGCAATGGGAGTCCCCTTGATGTGTGCCTCATACATTAAGGTGTAGAAGTAAGGGAGTAATTGGTATCTGAGACCAAGAACTTTCTTTGCTGATTCTGCAACAGAATCCCATAGATATAGCTCGTGACGCTTTGAGTGAATGTCAGAGTGGTCTCTAGAAAATGGGTAGAAGGCCCCAACCTGCAATGAGGTAATTAGTACTACTCAATATGTAAATTTACTTTAACTTGAGGTGCATAATGAACAGATTTCTATCCTTACCTGAATCCAACGTCGGCAAAGCTCCTCAGTTGTGTCACCCAAAAAACCACAGATATCAGCTCCAACCATTGGCATTCCAAACAATCCAAAGTTCATCATTGTAGAAATCGAGAACTCGAGATCATCCCAAGAAGCACCATTATCACCACTCCAGTGGGCTGCATACTTTCCTGACCCGATAAAAGTTGACCTACTGAGTACAAATGGCCTCTTCTTGGTCACTTCTACCAAGGCTGCGTTTGTTACTTTGGCCTCTACGTGGCCAAATGTGTTGTGGACATTGTACTCTGTAATGTTGCCATAATGAAGAGAAGATGGAGGAATAGCTCCACCATTGATGTTTCTTCCGTTGCCGATCTTGAAGGGAGGATTGTCAATGGTAGAATTCTGATCAATAGGAGATGTAATGAAGTTTGCTGCTTCATTCATGTCAAGCCAAATACCATCAATAGGGAGAGTCTTCATGAACATTGCAATTTCATTTGTCCAGAAAGGTCCTGTTTTGGGGTTAAGGAAATCAGGGAAATGGACATCTCCAGGCCAGACCTTTCCTTGATAAGGTTTGCCACCATACTTGATGAATATATCTGCTTCAATTCCTCGAGTGTATGTTCCATATGTCTCATTTATGCCAATTCCTGTTCAACACCAAATTGTAAGAATTTTATAAGAAAACTTAGTGAAAAATTGAATTCGTATCGAGAAACTGTTCTATTTTATGCATTTTGCTTACCAGGATCCACAATGACAACATATTTCTGGCCACTCTTGTGAAGTTTATCAACAAAAGCCTTCATTTTGTCGGCTGGGAAGTTTACGGGATCAAGAGTGAAAAGCTTGTACTTGTCCATGTAATCGATGTCAGTCCACATAACATCAAGAGGGATACTTGCATTTGCATACCCAGCAACTACTTCCTCAAGAACAGATACGCTTTGATACCCGTATCGGCACTGGTGAAATCCTGTGTAGACAAACAGATTATTATTAGATTAGGATTAGCCTGCATTCAACTAAAAATTTGTGCACATGTGATAAGTTTTCTTACCAAATGCCCAGTATGGCATAGGAGCAGGACGACCAATGAGTTGTGTATATTGGTCGATAACAGATTTTGGTGAAGGACCTGCAAAGAAGTAGAAATCTACAACACCTCCAATAGTCTTATAGGTCAATTTAGAGTCTTCATAGAGAATGTCCATTCCATTACTGTTGAGGAACAAAACGCCATGAGTATTTCCGGCTGCATCACCAGCCTTGATTGGTGATCGTACATCGACATAGAACGGGTGAGATCCATACAGACTGTTATCTACACTGCGACTAGGAGTATCAGAGGCCCACAAGGTTTTCTTGTCGCCGCTTTTCATACGGAATGTCCTCTTAGTTTGTTCACCTAAACCATACAAGGAAGATTTGTTTGCTGGTAGTGATGTTGATATTTGAATGTACTGGTCCTTGAACACAAATAAATTGCTGTTAGGATCTGTTGCATTCCCCCCTGTAGTGTTGAAGAGAACATCTCCAGTAGATTTACGGGTGACTGTAAAACCAAAGGAGGAATCATTATGGATTTCGAATATGAGATCAGACCCTTCAATAGTTAGAGATGAGTTCTTTTCTGATGGTGTTGGGGATGGTATTGGGGATGGTGTTGGGGATGGCACTGGGGATGGTGTTGGGGAAGGTGTTGGGGCTGCTGTTGGGGCTGTATCAAGTAGGGAGTAAACAGAAGAGGAGTTTACACTAGGATTCCTAGAGATAATCTGTTCTGGAACTTCCCATCTCTCGTTATTCAAATCCGTTATATGCACTCGCAACCGATCAGCAGTCTCGAAGCTGCATTGGGACCAAACAAAACGTTAGAACGGTATGATAGTATATCAACCTGTCGAACACATTTTGATGCACATAAAAGGTGATGCAGCGAGCAATAGTTTCAAGTTGATGATATTACCTGGCTGTTAGCTGGAGGTTCTGAATGTCAGGTCCATACATAGATGAATTCTGAAGCACATCAAGAACTGCAGTCAGTGACTTGCCAGAAGCATCGACTTCGACTGACCTGAGTTTATACCCATATCCTATTGGGTCATCTGCATTCGTCGTAGACGAGAAAAAGAAAAGAAGCGAAGTAAAAAACAGAAAGACTAGAAAATTTTGCCTCATTTTTGTTAGAGAAGTGGAAGGGAGGATGTGTTGTATTAATGAAATTTGAGGGTAAATTGCATTTGAATTTATAGGCAAACTCTAAGTGATTGTCCATGGAAATTATCACCAATTAGCCAATAAGAAAAATCTGCATTCATTACATATCAGTTTCAGAGTGATATTAGTAAAACGTGATTAACAGAGAATCCGAGTAATCACGCTTAAAGGACAAATCAAAGGATTTTGTATATGGACATGATGACCAATTAGTCAATAAGAAATCGACATTTGAAAGAGTATCGGTTTCAGAATCACGCTTAAAGGACTCAAAAACAATCTTTGAGATTCTCATATTAATTTTCTTACTTTGTAGAAATAAGTTTGAAATCTTCCACCTTTAATATTACAACTGTCCACCGAAAACCTTAAATGTAAGAAATGAAATAAAACCAAACTAATTAAGACTCCATTCATAAGGATAGCCAAAAATAATTAGATTGATTCTTCATGCATCAGCATTATCAAGAATTAAAATGCAGCTAAGGGGCAGCTGCAATACCATATTTGCATTATTTGCCTTGATTGCAGTCTCTCATAAGTGACGGACTAAGGCGTTACCTTTTGAAAATAAGTTAGTAGTGTTAACTTCGGTCCTAGGTTGCATGACACGCCAAGAAAGATGCTGTAACCGTACACTTCCCGATACACTTATTTGGCCCGTAAAAGACGACATTAAACATTTGGTGGACACTTATTTGACACTTTCGGACACGCAATAAATGGTTTATATTGGTTTGAAAAATTAAAATAAACTAAATATGATATCAATTTGTTTTTTTTTAGCCAAATCCAAATATTATTCTTGAAAGACTCGATCAATATTTCATATTATTAATATTATGTAATTAGAAGTCAAGTATTTAAAAATAAAAATAATCATTTTGTTGAATAGAGTATGGTAAAATCTCATTTTAATGATGTATATAATACATTATGGCGTGTCCCCGTAACCCATCGTTTTTAGATTTGGCGTGTCTCCGCATCTATGTCGTGTCATAACCGTATCCCGTATCCATATCCATGCAACATATCTTCAGTCTTACTACAAGAAAAACGGGTTTAAGCAACATGTCGTTTTAGGTCGCTTAAAGCCCCTTTTAAGTCGTTATAACCGTTATAGCGACTTAAAGGGGCACTCGCTCCCGTTATTGCAAAAAGGCAGCCTTGTAAAGGTCTGGAGCGGCCAGGTAGTTGCTCTAGTAATCAACCAACTTACCTAAAGCGAGTACTCTTCTCACTGCTTCAGAGCTAGACCAACTACCATGGAGCAAGTAAAATTGTTATCGCTTAATATCTAGACCAACCAATATAACAAGTAAAATACCAATCGCCTCAGATAGACCAATCATTCTAAAGCAAGTAAAATACCTAGTTGATAGATACATGGAACAACTCGGCCTGAAATTGCTTAGTTAAGGTTTTAGGCGACCAAGTAATTTTGCTCGCTAAAAGCGATTTCTTATTTTGATTGGCCTGAAGTTGGTTGCTTAAGTTTTTAAGCTACAAAATTTTTACTCTCTAAAAGCGATTTGTGACTTAGAGATATTAAAATACCTAGTTGAAAGATACATGGAACAACTTAATCTGAGGTTGCTTGGTTAAGGTTTTAAGCGACCAAATGATTTGCTCGCTAAAAACGATTTCTGATTTTGATTGACCTGAAGTTGGTTGCTTAAGATTTTAAGCTACCAATTTTTTTACTCAAGTTGGTTGCTTATATTTTTAAGCTACCAAATTATTTTGGAATTCTGATTTTGATTGGCCTGAAGTTGGTTGCTTAAGTTTTTAAGATACCGAATTTTTTTACTCAAGTTGGTTGCTTAGATTTTTAAGCTACCAGATTATTTTGGAATTCTGCTTTTGATTGGCTTGAAGTTGGTTGCTTAAATTTTTAAACTACCGAATTTCTTTGATCGTTAAAAGCAAATTCTGATTTAGATAATCCCAAAATATAATTATTGGATGTTATCACTAATTAAGATTATATAATTATAAACTTTTAATTAAGATTCTACAATTATAATCATCCACTTTTAATTGAGATAAAAGTAACCAAAACATCTTACTTAACTTTTAATTAAAATTCTACAATTCTACATGTACTGATATGTTCTTCGGTATCCCCACCAATTACATCGCCAGCATCGCCGCTCTCATCTTCTTGCAAATCACCGCCAGTACGTCTATCTTCAACTTCATGTTCATCTTCAACTTCATGCTCATCTAGGGATTCATCTTCTAAATCATCTAGCGATTCCTGAAAATATAGCTACAAAAAGCAACAAGCTCAGAAATATCTAAGTCCCTATTCTTAATTGAGGCCAATCAAATTAATCGATTGAAAGCATAACTTCAATTAATACATGTTTAACAAATTTTATTAAGTTGATTCATGAATCCTGATCTAACTATGCTAGAACGGAAACACAATAAGACACAATTGAAAACTAATGAAACAGTAATCGAAAGATATATTGACAACACATTGTGAAAACAAATTCTTTACAATTACTAGCATATTTCTCTTGACGGCGCAATACAACTAAAGTTTACCTCATAAGACTGACAATTCAGAGATGTTAATCAACATATTACACACTAAGAAAAGTACAGGACTTAAACTTTAGAAGGCAATAGGTCTCGAGAATTTAACCCACCTTGACAGTGTTGAGTTCTTCACCGCAAACAACCCAACCCAGTATCCCCACTTCGAGAAGTGAAAGACCCGCATTACCAAATTACAAAAAATTTTAAGAAAAACTCCAATAATGTTGTGAAATATAAATAAAGAAAATGAATCAATTTTTCCATGACTTACAGTCTAGAATGAACCTAGTAAGCCTGTCTGCGCCTATCCAATGAACTATATCAATCAGAATTAGGCTACAATGTATCAATCAGAATTAGGCTACAATGTGCATATTCAATCATTGCTAGCTTGGATGCTGAAATCCTGCATGTTAAAACTTCAGTTGATGCTACTACTTCCACCTTAAATTGTGGTGTTGCTGCTATCTTGGATGTTGCTGTCTTGGATGGTGCTGTTGCTATCTTGAATGCTGGTCCTACTACCTTTGATGCTGCAACTACTGATACCTTGAAGGAATATAAAATGTCAAAGGAGGAAATTGATGAAATGTTGAACTACTTGTCAGATGATGTGTGCAAGAATCTTGATGTTGGTGGTGGTATAATACCACCTAAAGTGAAGCAAATGATGTCAAATTTAATCATTGAATGTCCAAGTTGGTCATTGGGATTGAGTCAAGAAGAGGTTCGAGAAGAGAGCCAAGAAAAATAGTCATCTCAAACTTCATTATCTAATAAAGACGTTCAGTCTAAGATCATAGAAGAAGCATTGCAGTTCATCTACCAGAATCATAGAGAAATTTTCAGCAGCCAAGAAGATGTATCTCAGAAGAAATAAAAAAAAAGAATGAATGAAGGAAAAATGTTGATGACGAAAGAAACTGGCAAATTGTCTAAAACACCTGTTGGAAAGAGAGTCCCCAAAACGAAGTTGGATCCCAACTTTACCACTGGTAAACCTAAAGTTAGAACCAAGGTAAAGAGAAAATTGATGCTGAAAAGTTAGAAGATGAGGGGTTAATGCTAGGAAGACAAAAGAGAAAAGCAAGTGCTTACCGTCCTAATAATCCATTGGGTAAAATCCGTGAATCCTAAATCTACAAGTTGATGGAAACAGGACCAGAGAAAAAAAGAATCCAAAAATTCTTTGACTATGCACATAAACTGTAAGTTCACGGAACTCTGCCTTGTACATCATCATTTCTGTTTTAACTTCCAACTGAGAAAAGTGTGTACAAACTAGTATACCACTTATATAAGGTTGTGTACAATAGCCAACTCTACTGTGATAAAAATGATTAACCATAATATTCTTTGATGCCTTTAAGCTTTAACATCATCGTGAGAACACAATTTGCTTAATTATAGTCAATTTAGTTGACTGGAATGATATGGGTTGTGGGATTTGTAAAAGAGTTTGTTTAATTATAGTCAATTTAGTCGACTCATGTTAAAAAACAAAACAATTAGCGCATCCAAACATTTTCTCATAGTGAATCAAAACATTGATTTGAACGAGTTTTCATGTTTCCATTAAACAAATCCTAATAAGATTGTTGGATTAATACTCAGATCTCAAATGTCTACTTTAAAAACTGTCTTCTCTTTTGAAATGGTGGTGGCGGCTTAAACTTAGTTGCTGGGAGAGGTTTTACCAAGTACTTCATTTTTGGTTACTACCAAGGTTGTTACATATCGGATTTCGGTTCGTATCGGTCGAGAGCGATACACTGGTACACCGGTATATCGGGGAAATTTCGGTTCAAATATCGGTAAAATATCGGTCCATATATTTTAAACCTATAATTTTATGAAAAAATACTAGTTCATATTTTATAATTATAAATATATTTTAACACGTTTTAACAAAAGTTTTTTCATAAAGTTTAGAAAGAAAAACTAGTAATCATCTAAAAAATATAGATCCATAGATTTCATACAAAGTTCAAACTGGAAACATAAGAAAAACAAGAACAACTTCAAAGTTCATAGTCTAAAATGCTAATTAAACAAGGATATTACAATTCTAATTGAAATCATTAGATTAATTATAGATATTATAATATCCATATATAATTCTAAAATATCATTAAAAATATGAGTAATACTTGAAACCCTAAAACAAGGATTTTTTTTAAATTTCTTTTTTTTGATTAAAAAAAAAAATCGTCCATATCGGCCGATATTTCGGTACATATCGGCCGATATTTCGATCAAATATCGTTGGCCGAAATTTCGGATTTCGTCTTCGTTTCACCCCGAAATCCGAAATTTCGGCCATTTCGGCCGAAATTAACTACATAGGTTACTACGAGTATGTGCCTCAAAGTAAAGAGTTACACGAGCACTTTTCTAGATGCTATATAAATTACTTGAAAAAAGGATCTAGCGATCAAACACATCTGGCCATGGCTAAAAATTAGTTGACACAACTTTAAAGCAGCCCAACTATTTGGCAGTTGCAAGTTTTGTAGCTTAAACCCTTAAAGAGACTTAAATATTGGGCTCTTGCTGACATTTAGAGCAACCAATTAATTTTCTATTGCTACGAGTATGTGCCTCAAAGTAAAGAGCTACATGAGCACTTTTCTAGATGCTCTATAGATTACTTGAAAAAAAGGATATAACGATCAAACACATCTGGCCATGGAAAAAAATTAGTTGACACAGATTTAAAGCAGCCAAACTATTTGGCAGTTGCAAGTTTTGTAGCTTAAACTATTAAAGCGACTAAAATATTGGGCTCTTGCTAACATTTAGAGCAACCAATCTATTTTGCTGTTGCTACGAGTCTGTGCCTCAAAGTAAATAACTACATGATCACATTTTTAGCTGCTATAAATTACTTGAACAAAGGATCTAGAGATTAAATACATTTTTTCGTGGATAAATAATAGTGGACACAGGTTTATAGCCGCCGAAATTTCTGGCAGTTGCAATTTTGGATGCTTTTAACTATTAAAATGACTAAAATTCCGAGCTCTTGCTAAGATTTCGGTCGCTTAAACCCGTTTTTCTTGTAGTGTTATATATGTAATCAAGATTGATACATGAGGAGCCATAACCACCCTATAATTTTAGGGTTTAAAATTTCACTCTAAACTTCTCAGGATCTTAGACGACACCTTGCTCCCTGCTCATACTCGGTTCCATATGCACGTTCAAGATAACCTTTCAATTTAACCATGTAGATGACAATATATGGATAGACATCTAGAAGATGGCTGGCTGCTATAAAAGGGGACTAAATACGTTGTGTAAACTATAAAAAAGTTAAAGTAGGTTGACCCATATCAGTACTTCCACGTAATAACTCGACCCAGGGTGATCCTATTACATGAATAACATCAGGTACGTCTGTCACGATTTTTACGATTTTACTGTCCAATAACCAATTTGATCACGAGATAAGGAATAACCAGTTACATCAAAAGATGTCGTCAATACAACCAGAACCACACCCGTAATCCAAATCATTTCACAGGATTTTCTAAATCCACCGGTGAGATACACACATATACATGTAGGATAATCATTAAGACCATCACACTTGCTGACGATCTATAAACTGATCGGATTAACTAACCAAAGTTACTTCGGTCATTATGTATTGAACCGAGGAAAAAAGCCTCGGTAATGCTCAAATGATAGTAAAAAGTCATAGCAAACCCTATCGCTACTTGTATATAAAAGCAAGTAAGCGTAATCCCCCCTGGACAATAAAATATGTTAACATGAGGGGGAACATATTTACTAGTTATATCATCTGCAATCACTTGGGTCTTGAGACGCTTTTCGAACCAATCATATACTTTATTTGGATAGGTAAACCAAGGGGACTCCCCCTCATAGAACCATATATGAGAATTTCATCTAGTATAACTCAAGTCCGAACACACAAATACTAACCGCAAAGAAAAGAGATATTGTAATAGGAATTTGTAAAACTCCGCTTTATCCCGGATTCCATCGTCAATTTGAAGATATAATTAAAGGACCAAAAACCTCGAAGCTCTTCTTTGTGATGATAATGCCAAAAAATCAAGTTGACCATTCGTCTTTATGCTCATTGTAGGCCTATTTGATCTTTTCTTTCCCTATTTTCCTTATTTTTTTGTTGTTGTGTGTAATGTAGATTTTTTTGTTGATAAAAATTATCCCGTTGAGACCCTATGGATTTATTAGAAACCCAGTTTCATACTAGAACCATGATGATTCAATAAAACTCCCAAGCTAAACCCAAAGGTTCTCTGAGTAAGAACTTGTGGTTCATCACTTATTTATGAATAAATGCAATGACTAAAATCCTTTGGTTGATAATTATGACTATTGGAGAGAAAAAATTTGAGCCCGGTTGTGAGGTATAAATAATAGGTATATATTAATCATAGTTCATTTTTTTTATCTATGGATTTCGTGCTCCATATATTATAATAAACATCCGATGAGGTAGAACCATCTATGTCGAGATGACATACCTATTCTTTGTATCAATGAGATCTTCCGTGCTCCAGATATTAGAATAAACATCTAACGGGGTAGAACCATCTCTGCCGAGATGGCAAACCTATTATCTATATCAACTAGTATGTAACCCATACTACACATTGAGTCTGATGGAAATTATTGATTTGGTGTAGCGGGACTTCACGCCGCCTTGTCGGTCAAATGCTTTTGAACATCTTTAAAAAATTCTTAATTAATATAATTATTTTTATGGGTAGGAAAATTTGATACCCTTTGATAACCCCACAATGGTATATGTGTGCAGTTTATAAAGACTTAGATATCGTGAAAGTATGAATGAAATTTTAAGTTATATGCCAAATAACATTTTGTTAGAAATGCTTAAACCACAATGGAATATCAATTCCATACACTCTTAACCAAATTTTTATTTTTATTTCATACTTAATGCTTTTGTTACTAAAACCTTGAATTAGAACTTAACTATTATTACTTTTGTTCTTAAAATCTTATTGAATATCTGTAAGTGTTAGAATGTAGATGGTTTGCAGGTGTCAAACTAGCAGGGTATATTGAAAAAATGGACCATACTATGTTTATTTTTTGCAGGTGTACCTTGTTCATTTTTTTGCAGGTGTACCAAAATGTACACATGTACTGAAGGTGTACATAGTTGTGCACAAAAATATTTTTCGCAGCTGTACCTTGTTCATTTTTTTGCAGGTGTACCAAAGTGTACACATGTACTGAAGGTGTACATAGTTGTGCACAACTACTGACATCAGGTTATAATGATAAGGTGTACAAAAATGTATTAAAACTAGATTCTTTGAAAGAAGTAACATAGTATCATCATCAAAATATAAAAAGAAAATTTAGATAGTGTATAGGTACTAACAACAAGTTAAAAATTAATATACTCTTATGTTAAGTTTGTGTTCATTTTTTTGAATTTATTTAGCTTCATATTGATATTGTTAAGCCCGGGTACATGGTAGAGGGTTTAGGGTACTGAGCCCTGAAACCCTAAACCCCTGAAACCCTAAACTTGAACCCTTAAACCTTGAAACCCTTAACCATGAAACCTTGAACCATAAAACCCTTAACCCTTAAACCCTTAACCTTAAAAAAATGAACATAAATGTACACATGTACTAATTGGGGATAAAAGATGAAGGTGTGATAGTTGTGCACAACTACTGGCAGCAGGTTAAAAAACTAAAGTATACAAAAATGTACGCACAGTATTGACATGTTATAAAAGAAAATATCCAAACCTGCAGAACCAAAATTTACAAAAATAATCAAACCATTAAAACTAGATCCTTTAAAAGAAATAACATAGTATCATAATAAAAAAACTAAAGAGTAAAGTGTACATAGTACTGCACAAGTACTAACAATAGGTTAAAAATCTAAGGTGTACATAATACTGTACATGTTCCCCAAAAATATATCCAGACCTGAACAATTACTGACATATTATAAAAGAAAATTTTAGACCTGCAGATTTGCAGAAGTATCATCCATTGTAACAAGCTAAAAGAAAAAAACATAGTTCATCAAAAATAAAAAATAAAAAATGGTAGTAAATGATAGTTCATCAAGGAAGGGGGCAAGTAGCTATGTTCTGATGGCCAAGGGTAGAAAACTTTATGCACATCATAGGTCTTATTTGATTCTCCCATCCACTTCGAACGCGCTGAGTTCTTGGTCTTCCAGGTGGAGGCCTAAATATGGGACCAATGATCACATCCGAAGGATCATAATCCTCAGGCTTTTCATGGTTAGGAATAGGGCATAAAATCTCTTGATACGAAAGGTTAAACCATTCAGTGGTGAAATATTGCTCAACATATTCATAGATGACATCACCCTTAGCTTGAATAGCAGCACAAGCATGTGCACACGAAAACCCACTCACTCGCCACCTATGACATATACATATATTTTTCTTCAGATCTACATAGTGTGACCTTGGTGAATGGAATTCATATAACTTATCCCTTGACTCGCTAACATTCCATGTACGACCAATATCAATGTTCTCCTTAAGTAAAGCCTCTAAATTGGGAGCGAGCCTGGTATTAAAAGTTTTTAGAGCTTTTACGCATCTCTTAGACATAATCCTCATAACCTTCAACCTGAATAATTAGAAGTAAAACATTAACACTTGATGCCCATATTCAGTATGAAAAATAGACTTGTGCACAACTATGTACACATTATGAAAAAACCAACACAGATCCAACAGTATAGAATAAACCTGTGCACAACTATGTACACATTATGAAAAAACCAGCACAACTTCAGTATAAAATAAAATTATGCGCAACTATGTACACATGGTAACATATTATGCACAACTTCAATTTATAAGAGCCCGTGTACAACTATGTACACAATAAATGAACCTGTGTACAACTATGTACACATTAATATATTTTTATTTCCAAACATGATCAATGAACCTGTGTACAACTATATTTAAAATTAAAATCATACTCACCGAATCTCATCCGCAAGAGCAGAAACAGACAATTTTTGTTTTTTCTAATCCAATTGTTAAAAGACTTTGCAACACCTGAAGATGAGCACCATATCTACATGTTGGGAAGAATGCCAATTCTTCTTTGGAATATTCCGGATATAGTTAGTAACAAATCCACACTCAAGAACATGCTGATAGGTGCATTATTTTCATTATTTGGATACTCTAATTTATTGATTTCTTGTTAGTTTTTCATACCATTATGCTTTGATTTTATTTTTTATGAGTTTCTTAGGAGTTTTGAAGTGTATTCAACCAAAGAAGAAGAAAGGAGTTCATTACGACACGAAATGAACAAGGAAGTTAAGTTCTGCCAATAGAGAAGAGCCAAAGACCAAATTTAACTCATTCAAATCCAGGAGTTCTTAATACCATTTTGAATAGAACGAGAAGACTCCAACGCAAAATGAATGAGTTCATTTGGAGTCCGTAGAGGAAGTTATGAACAAAACAGTCGAAAGAAAAGAAAAAAGAAACACTCAACATCATAATCGAGAGATAACAAGGGAAAATAACCTACCGATTATAGGCAGTTTCGGGTACAGAAAAACTTCGTTTTTGAGCTCCAAAATCGGTAGTTAACACGGAAATCGAGCCTACCGATTATGACTCGACGGGAGCCACTTCTAAGACAACTTTTTGACTTCCAAATCAAGGTATCATGATCCCATTAGGACTCTAACACCTAGATATGATGAAGACTATATAAGAAGACTTCCATAACCCTATAAGAAAAGGATACTTGACGTCCAAGCATTGAAGGCTATAAAAGAAGACATCTAAGGCTCAAATAAATCATCTTTAAACATCCAAAACATCTTTAACATCTCCACACCTCTTATCTTCTACATAAAAAACCTAGGGTTTTCCCTTTAGGGGGAAACCATTCTTATTCTTTGTATATTTTTCATGGGTTTTAGTAAATCCATGAGTAGGTAACTTTGTTCTATTGGTTGGGGATGTAGTTGGAAGTCTTAGACATGTAAATCAATCTGGTTGGTTAGTTTTAATGTTAATGATCTCTTTTATCGCTTATATTCTACTGTTTATATCGACATGTATTATTGAAGACTTTCAAGTTGCAAATTGAATGGTCTTGTGTTCATATCTAAAGATAGACTAGGTTTTGAGATCCGGAATTATCGAAGAACTCTAATCACAAGTAGCACAACATAGTTGTTAACGACTGGATGTTGCCATACGATTATGTGTAGAAGCTTAACCTAGGTTAAATCTGTGTGGCTCTTGCGCCGGATTGCTTTCATTGGGTTAAACTTGAGTGGCTCTTGCGCCATTCGTTGAGAAGGATTCAAAGAGTGGCTCTTGCGCCTTTGATGATACAAGGAGTTTTGCCGGAGTAAGCTTGCGATAGGATGCTCTAGGGTTATTGGTACAAAAAGGATTGGATTTTATCTATAATCAATTGAAGATCTTGTTTGGTGACGGAAGATGAAACCTCTAATAAGTATTTTCTCACTTTGATCCCAATCTTTATTTACTTTGTTTTTATTTTCTTTCATTAGTTTACTTAGTTTTATTCATTACAATCCCCCCTTTTGGTTACATAAGAATTCAAAGACAATAATAATTCACAGCTCCTCATGGGAACGATCCTTACTACCGATATACTACTTTTTAGTATTAGTGGGAAATATCTTAATTAATTTGTGCTCAAACGACGTGCAACACATGCATACCTCGCAAAGCAGCTTCATAATTAACATATGTATAACAATATGAAGCTTTGTAGAACAAATCCATAACAGCCTTGTGATTCTTGTTACTTGCTCCAATAAGAAGGTTTCCCTTCAAATGATGAAAGCAATAGTTGTGGGATGAATCAAGAAATACTTTGGGAATGCCTTATATAAGACCTTCACCATGATCACTAAGAAATATGATAGGACGTTCATCAACCACTTGTTTAAGATTGTCTAAAAACCAATCCCAGTTGCCAACATCTTCACCCGGAACAAGAGCAAAAACATAGGGGTAAAAACCTAATAACAAAAGAAGAAAGAAAAAAACATAAAAACTTTGTGTACAACTATGTACACTATGAAAAAAACTTTATGTACAACTATGTACATTAAGAAAAAAGCACAAAAAAAAAAGAAATGAAAAATAATGGTACTAACCACCGTTCCCATTGAGACAGGTTCCAGCCATTAAACCACCCATGTATCTACCAGTGAGGAAAGTAGCTTCCAAGTATATCATAGGCCTAAGATACTTATAGCTTTGCTTACAAGCACCAAAACATATAAATATCCTCTCAAATCTTCTCGATTTGTCATCAAACTGAAATTCCACTTTGCTAAGAGGATTAGTTTTCCTAACAACTCCAACATACCATAGTAAATCAGTATATGACTTCTCGTAATCTCCAAAGGATAGTTCAAAAACTTCTTCTCTCCCTTTATGAGCATGGTGGTACTTAATGTTAGAACCATAAACCTTCCTAAAAATTGAAATCATCTGGTTATGCTTTAAACTAGGATCTCCATTTACATGGTCTTCCATCAGATGCTTGAATAACTTGGTTATTACCGGTGGACTCTTCAACCTCAAACCAACACGACAACTGCAAAAAAAAGAGAACAAAAATTAATAAATAATGTGCACCATAATGTACACATGAAGAAAAATAAACAATGTGCACAAGTATGCTGATTTGTGAAGGATATTAACATCTTTCAAGGAAAAACGAGATTAGTCGCCATTGACAGGAAGAAAGTGGACCCTCCATAAATAACCAACTTCCACACACTTTGCAGTATAACGAGTAACATCATTCTTTAGAATCTTAACCTTGTAACCAGTAACTAGGCAGTACTTCTGAATAACAAATTTAACCGCAGAAACATCACCAATAAATTATTTACCTATCTTGTCAAAAATATGCACGCATTCATCAGAAACAAGAGGTTTAAGCTTGTTTTCATCATTATCTACCACTCGAACAAGCTTAGGAGTAATGGGAGGGCTTGTAGTTACATGAGACTTTAAAGTATGACTCGACGACTGAGAATTAGAACTGTATTTAGAACCAGAACCACTCTTTTGAAGAATATCGACATGAAAGTCTTCATTGATATTGGCATACGCAAGAGCTACTAAACCTTGAAAAGCTATGTCACCAAGAACATGTACTTTAGAATCATTGTCCATATAACTCAAAACTATACATCAGGGGAAAAGGCATCCATGCTTACATGAAACACTTCAACTCATCCAAAGTGCTCCGCATACTAACACGAAAAAGGACCAAATGCTCAACATAATACAAAATAACATAAACAACCTGGTAGGCATTCTTTATATCCTGTATAGTACAAATATATATATATATATATATATATAAAAACAGTGTATATTAAAGTACACATCATATATAAACTGAAGATTGAAGAAAACACATACAGTGTATATTAAAGTACACATCATTAGATAAGCTGAAGATTGCAAAAAACACATACAATGTATATTAAAGTACACATCCTAGACAAGATGAAGATTGCAAAAACACATACAGTGTACATTAAAGTATACATCCTATATAAACAAATAGAAAAATAGTGTATAGTAAAGCACACATCAAAGATCTTTCTTACAACCTGCAACAAAAGTTAATCAACAAAAGAAGAAATCAAACAAAAACATGGATCTGGAAAAGATGAAAAATCAGAAAAACATAGCATATCAAGATCAATTTCAAAATAGTTATTCTATGAAATCAAAATAAAATAAAAATAAATCAAAATTCAAAATCAAACTGAAAGTAAGATCAAAACATAAAACAAAGAAATCAAAAACAATAAATATAAAAAAAAAGATCGTTCAAAAATTAAACATCAGAACAGCGAAAAATCAAAGATCTATGAAAACAAAACCTCAAATACAAAATCAATAACAAAAATAGATATCAAAACATCAAAATATAAACATGCAATAAGAAATCAAAGATCAAACAAATATTTCTTTGATCGATCATCAAAAATCAAAAATCTGTGAAAATAAGAAAACCTCAAATAACAAAATCAAAAACGAAAACATATATCAAAACATGCAAGAAGAGATCAAAAAGATCGATTATCAAAAATCAAAATAAAAACAGAAAAAAATCAAGAGAAAAATTGAAAAAAATTAGTCAAAAATAGATCACAACTAAAGATAATATACTAACCTGTAAGAATCAGCCAAAGATAGATTAAACAACTACCTAATTTGTCACTTGGAAGAAAAAAATTTCTCCGATAAGTCGCCTCTCTTTCTTCTCCAAATCATCTCTGTCTCACTCCCTCTCAAATCCAAAAATTTATGAAAATTTGAGGTATTAAATATGGTAACGATTGAAGGTTATTTTGGATAATTTTAAAAAACCCGATTTGGACTCATGACGCGATTTTGGACTAAATCGTTCAAATTTGGACTAAACCGTTACCGCGTTTGTAAATTTGGACTAGATAGTTCTGGGCTTGAGGGGACTGGACTAAAGCGTCCAAAGCCAAACGAAAAGTGGATTAAACGTTAATTTCTACATCCCAATTTAGAGGGAATGTGAAAGTTATACTGATATTCTCATCGTAGATATTGGATTCTTGCCCTCTTACTCACTAAAAAAAAGAGAGGGTATTAAACTCTATTATACTAAGTTCAATACTCTCTTAGTCTCAGGAAAAGTGATACTATTATTTTTTTAATTAGGAATATTTTTTGATAAAAATAAAAAAGTGAAGGTATCAATTTTATTTGGAACGGAGGTAGTATTAAATAGGAATTTAAGTTATCTATTAACCGTCATTAAAATTTAATCTCCAATGTTTTCTTATTAGATATAATACCATGCATTCTTCAATGAAAAATGCCGGATTTTTTTATTACCCTATAAAAAAATTAACAAAAAAAAAAAGAAATGAAAAATATCCAATTCTACAAGTCAATAAACTTGACGCTTTGGAACTTTTGGAACCCTCCACTGTTAGACTTTTTCCTCCATGTTCAGTTTCAATCACAATCACATAGGTGATATGGGAGATCTCCACCAAAAGACTAGCTCTAACATAACAAATATGAAGGAAAAAAAAAGATATATGTTCGAAGATCATAACAATTCTAAATTCCACATTACAAATAAAGTCGGGGAATAAAACCGTTAGTGAATCGGTGAATGATTTCTCAAGATGTTGTACGACAATAAAACTCTCTCTGGGTTAGAATTTTGCTGGAAAAGGATCTCTACAACAAGGATCCTTTGTGTGATAAGCTGAACAATCAGGGCTCATGGATTTAGAAAACCATTACAAAGGAGCTACAAATTGTTAGGAAATATTATGTCTGGAATGTAAGAGATGGGTAAAAATTAAAATCTTGAAACACAATTGGGTAGCTAACTTAACTCCATATCAACTATCAAAATCAGAGTTTCACGGTCAAGATAAATCTACAGTTCCGAGTTAATTGTAGACAACGAAGATAAGTTGTTGGGGTCGTCTTCCTTTATCTTAGTGAGGATCACACTTGCTTTACTTAACTTCATAGACTTGACCGTTTACATTTTATATGGTTTCAACTTGGTAACCGTTACGTGTCCATCAAGACTTTTCAGGTCCTCATGGTTATGAGGATCATTAGAAACTCTAAACATTTTCCACACTTTACCATTGGGATTATGGAAGATAATATTAAATGAGCATCCATACTTCTTTGAATTACCCTTGTAGTTCCTCTCCGTCTTTTTTACATACTTACGATCCTTTGTCGTGTGACTCTCATACTTGCCACTTCTGTCGCAAACCATATTAAACCGTTGAGGCTTTACTTGTTTTTTATAAAGTACTACTCATATCTTCTTTTTTTCCTTGTTCATAATCCATTCCTTTGACTCCGTCTTAGTTTTAAATGTCTAAATGCACACATAACAAAACTTATAAGACAAAGAAAATAACGTAAATTCTTAGAACAAGACAAGAATACACAGATAGCATACCAAATCGTTAGCATAATGGAAGAAAGTACAATACCCCTCATATGAAACAGGAGCAACCGCTACAACGATCTACATACAATAACAACATGTTAACCTAAAAAGTAGAAGAAACAAAAAAGGAAAACAAGCGACAACACGGGATTTAGAATATCCGTCGATTATAATACAAGACATAAAATTTAAACCACTAATGACCGATTATAACCTGCATAGTAGACAAAGTTTCTGGAAAAAACAACTATAACAATCGGAGTATAAGATTTTTCATTACAACCATATATATATTAATCGGTAGTAAAATAAAATCCAAATCCTACTGATTGTAACCTAAATTTAGTCGGGTTTCTAGACTCGAAAATCAGTATTATCGGTTGACAAGTTTAGTTTCTTTCTGGCGATTACACGATATAATTTAAAATTTTCAAAATTTTTAAAGTTCGGAAATTTTTATATCTAGGGCTATTTTTTTAATCGATAGGTATCGAACTACCGGTTATACGACTTCAAAGTATTAAAAAACTTATAGTTTTTTTTAACATGTGTGGTCACTTTCATAATCGATAGGTACTTAACTTGACTAACCTACCGATGATGAAAGTAGAAAAATTCGAAATCTTCTTTTTGTTTGAATTTTTTATATCTGGGGCTACTTTCACAATCGGTTATAAACTAACTTGATGAAACTACCGATTATACATTGACTTTAGAACATAAGTGTATAATCGGTAAATATCATGCTTCATTAACTACCGGTTATGGGATTGTAATGACATTAAATGCACACAAAAATGATTATTTTTTTTTTGCCAATAATCACATACAAAGTGGGTATTTGAGTTTCTTAACACAATACATGTTTATTTGAGACATTATTATCTATATTTGGGGTGTGATTCTTCATTTTCTTCCATAAAATCATCATATAGGTTTCACCATAAAAATTTGGATCATCCAACAAATACCCATAACGGTAACCCTATCTTCTTCACGAGATGAAGATACTCCTACTCCTTCAAACTCATCCATTTTCATTACCAAAATCAATAAAACCTAGTGTTGTTTTAATGTTTCCTAACTTTTTCTTCTTCTTATTCTCTAACACCTTATCTTTTTGTAAAAACTAAAACTCTAGTAATTTTCTCCGCCACTGTAACTATATAATCTACAATCATAACTAACTAATTAACCAACATTAACACCAATTAATTAAGGATGTGTTAGCTATTATAAAAAATTGGTGGACTAGGGATTTTATAAAATTATTTGGGAGCAGTCCTTAATTTGGCCAGGTTAATTTAACCTAATTTAACCACTAACACTTAATTAGACAAACTAATTAAGTTCATTAATACAAATTAATCAAGGACAGTTTAACCATTACCAAAAATACATGTATAAAGGGTTATTCACTTTACTATTCAATAACCTCCTTATAACAAAAAAAGAAAAAGAAAAAAGGGCCCAAAAACAGGTTTCTTAACAAAACCCTGCCCGAATAGTACCCGGCCCGGATAATAATCACTCTAGCTATAAATTTTAAACGGCTGGATTTTCCCTTTTCCCCCCTTTTTTTCATCATTTTCTTTCTCATTCAATCAAAGTTCTATAAGGCAAGCAAGATTCGTTTTTTTGTTTACACAATTGTTAATTACTGTCTCAACAGTAAAGGATTGCATAAAAATTTGAAAATTTTTACTCCAATTTCTCAATTCTTCTCAATATGAAGAACGATGATAATATGGGTTTTACTCCTCAAAAACCCACTGCTTTATCATCAGAAAAGAAGAAAACTTCTTCTTCTTTTTTCATCCTCCTTATAGATTTCCATATGGTGATTCTCCATATGATAAAGCAAAACATGTTCTGGTGATTCTTTTGAAATTTTGTTTCTTTTCATTTTTCTGGCTTTTGTTTAATTCTTGATATTTTGTAAAAAAATAATTTAGTGATTTTATCAAATAGTCCTTAAAGTTTTTGAATTTATGTAAGAATTTATTTCATTCGGGATAGAATTTGTATGATACTTTCCCTTAATTTGATTTCTTGAACATGTTCCTCTGAATTGTCACTTGAAGCCTGTTCCTTCCTAACGCAACTAGGGTTTAGGGGGGGTTTAAGATTTAGGTTTTTTTTTTGCAAATAAAGGGTTTTGATTGTTTTTGAGGTTTCAGATGATCGAAAGGAATCCAAGCAAGGCAGTATCACTATTTTGGTTAGCGATAAATTGTGGTGATAGAGTTGATAGTGCACTGAAAGACATGGCTGGTGTAATGAGCCGATGAGGCAATCGAAGCAATCAAATCATTTCGTAGTCTTTGCTCTGAGAAAGCTCAGGAATCTCTTGATGATTTTCTAATTGATCTATACAAGGTATATTATCTCAATTATCTCGATTTTTCTTCGCTTCTCGCATAATTTTTTTTGTAGAATGTAGTGATAAATCACTCTGCATAACTTAACATGGAAACTCCACATGAAACTTATTAGTAACTGTCAGATTATATCGTTGCCTTTGTATTACCATGTATAAATGTTGATAGAAAATCTGATGATAATCAATGCTTGTTAATGATCTGTTTGGTGCATATTACATTTTAATGATGGAAATATTCTAGTATATCTTAAAGCTAGTTACACCAGAATTGATATTTTACTGATTTTTTGTTGTTGTCTAGTTGGTTCTGTTTGTAGCCATTCCTATTTACTTGCCAATGTAGAGATCCAGTAAATGTTTCATTTGTCCTTCCATTGTTGTGTGGGAGTGTGTTAGTGATTGTTTACTGGTTGAACTACTATAAAGATTCGAGTGAAATTTGGTAATGTTTTTTTTGCTGTGCTGTGGTCTGGTCTTTGGAAAGTTGCATCCACAGCAATTATCTCTTGTATTACTACTAGCGTTTACTTAATCTATAGGGATGTGATAGAGAATTTTATCAAGAGTGTATTATGTCTAAGTTCTGTTTCTGTGTTTAACGTTTGATCATTTTGTAAAAATAGAAAGCTGGTAGATTTGACGTACAAATCAAGCTCCTTAAGCGTAAACTGCTGTTCGTTGAAGCTGGTGCAACTAAGATAGCAAGAGCTCATGGGAAGAAGTATCGTTGCTCCATTGAAAGCGTAATGTCACGGCCCACCCATTTTTCATATATTGGGTTGTCCCATGACAAGAGTCTAGGTCCATTGGAAGGACCTAGAATATTAAGGAAGTCCACAACATACTAGAATGTTCTTGTATATATAATATTTTATTATATATCCATGATAGTGGTAGAATACTCTAGAAGATGATGATTCTAGAACATATTCTAGAATCCTCCTTAGCATACTATATAAGGTGGAGAGCTCATTTGCTCAAATCATCCACCAACAAGCTCTTAAACAATTGTAACATTCTCTCTCTTATAATCAAATACTCTCTCCCACTTAAAATCTCTAAGTCTCCAACCCTCTTGTGTTCTTTTAGGCTTACTTGAAGAGTTCAAGTGCCGCACGGTCTAGTCTAAAATCTTAGCCCGTGACAGTTGGTATCAGAGCAAAGCTTAAGACTCAGGAAAGGATGACGTTAATAGCAACAACACCATGGAGAAAGGTGTCGATGGCCAGGCCAAGAAAATGGGCAAGTCCAAGGATACGCAAACAAGTCTTGAGGCAAGAATGGTACGTATGGAAAAGCGAGTAAGCGATTTCCTTATGCGCGCCGAGGAAGAGTTCCTACGAAGGAGACTCTTGAAGGGTGGAAAGATACCTTCGAGGAGGCCATAAGCAAGGCGGTGGATGGTATCAAAATGGACGTTGAAGCTCGGATCCAAGACGCAATGGATGATAGCGTGGAGGAGGTGAAGGACAAATTGTTGTCAGTTGAGCAAGAGCTAGAAACGGTGAAAGGAGAATTGGTATTGTGCAAAAGGGCTGCCATAAATCAAGCCATGCACGAGGGGCCAAGCAAACTCTCAAGAGAGGATGCTCCCAAGCCAACACCGTACAACGGAAAAAGAGACGCAAAGGAGATTGATACCTTCATATGGAGTTGTGAAAGGTATTTCGAACATCTTGAAATTGAGGAGGATACTCGAGGAAGGCAGCCCCGTTGACAGACTTGCTGAAGAAAGGGCGAGCTTGGGAATGGACAACCCGATGCCAATAAGCATTCAAGGAGCTAAAACAGGCGGTGGTCGAAGAGCCAGTCTTGCATCTACCCAACCCAAGTCTCCCATTCGAGGTTCACACCGATGCTTCGGACTTTGCAATAGGAGGAGTGTTAATGCAAAATGGACACCCTATTGCGTTCGAAAGTCGCAAGCTGAACGATACCGAGAAGAGTTACACCGTTCAAGAGAAGGAGATGACGGCGGTAGTTCATTGCTTGCGAGTATGGAGACACTACCTTCTCGGATCAAAGTTCATAGTCAAGACGGACAACGTAGCGACGAGCTACTTCCAAACGCAAAAGAAGTTAAGCCCGAAGCAAGCCAGGTGGCAAGACTTCCTTGCGGAATTCGACTATGATCTCGATCACAAGCCGGGAAAAGGGAACGTGGTCGCGGATGCACTTAGCCGAAAAGCAGAGTTCGTCAATCTCACGCAAGCCAACAGCACGCTAATAGACCGTGTGAATGAAGGATTAACAAGGATCCAACAACAAAGAGTATGGTAGAATTCACCAAAGCCGGAAAGACGAGGAAGTTTTGGATCGAAGACGACTTGATGTTCACTTCAGGACGAAGGTTCTACGTGCCGCGGTGGGATAAATTGCGAAGAGAGATCATCAAGGAGTGCCATGATTCACGGTGGGCAGGTCACCCCGGCACTCATCGCACATTATCCCTTGTGCATGAGAAGTTCTTCTGGCCACAACTCCGCGATGACATAGAGACTTATGTGCGGACGTGTCTTGTGTGCCAGCAAGACAAAATTGTGCAAAAGCATCCCGGCGGACTGCTAGAGCCGCTTCCTATTCCGGAGAGACCATGGGAGAGCGTCTCAATGGACTTCATCACATGCTTACCCAAGTCAGATGGGTTTGGCACAATAATGGTGGTGGTTGACAGGTTCACCAAATATGCGACTTTCGCAGCGGCCACACCCGGATGTACGGCAGAGGAGACAGCCAAACTCTTCTTCAAAAATATGGTGAAGTATTGGGGAGTTCCAAAGAACATTGTGAGCGATCGAGACGTTCGCTTCACGGGAAAATTCTGGACGGAGCTCTTCAAGATGATAGGTACTGAGCTGAACTTCTCAACAAGCTTCCACCCTCAATGCGATGGGAAAACCGAGCAGGTGAATGCTTTGTTGGAGCTTTACATTAGGCACTATGTTAGTGCTAATCAGCTAGATTGGTCTAGGTTGCTCGATATAGCTCAATTCTCCTACAACTTACAACGTTCGGAGTCTACAGGGAAGAGCCCATTTGAGCTCGCAACCGGACAACAGACCTTGACGCCGAGTACCTTGGCCACTTCTTATGCAGGTGCTAGCCCCGGAGCATATAAGACCGCAAAGGATTGGCAGCAGCAAAGGGACTAGCACACGCCCAACTGATAAAAGCGGCCAAGAAGATGAAGAAGTGGGCCGATCAGAAGAGGCGACATGTGGAGTTCCAAGTTGGCGATATGGTATTTGTCAATCTTTTGCCCCAACAATTCAAGTACACCCGGCATCTACACAAAGGCTTACTACGCAAGTACGAAGGGCCGTTCGAAGTACTAGCAAAAGTGGGCAAAGCTTCTTACCGAGTGGAGCTTCCATCAAAGATGAAAATCCATCCCTTCTTCCACGTTTGCAACTTAAAGACACTCAACAAAGACGAGGAAGACGAGAGACGAGGAGTATCAAGCCGCGCACCACCCATGATCGCAACTTCCTTCGACAAAGCTATAGACGAGATATTAGCCGAGCGGATTGTTCGAAGGAAAGGTGTGCCGCCTTGCAAAGAATACTTAGTGAAATGGAAAGATGCATCCATACAAGAAGGAACATGGGAGCCCGAAGCGTCTCTCTGGCAATTCAAGGATGCGTCGACCAGTTTCACAATCAAGCCGCGACGAGGACGTCGCAAGAATAGGTGGGGGAGAATGTCACGGCCCACCCATTTTCCACATATTGGGTTGGCCCATGACAAGAGTCTAGGTCCATTGGAAGGACCTAGAATATTAAGGAAGTCCACAACATACTAGAATGTTCTTGTATATATAAAATTTTATTGTATATCCATGATAGTGGTAGAATACTCTAGAAGATGATGATTCTAGAACATATTCTAGAATCCTCCATAGCATACTATATAAGGTGGAGAGCTCATTTGCTCAAATCATCCACCAACAAGCTCTTAAACAATTGCAACATTCTCTCTTTTATAATCAAATACTCTCCCCCACTTAAAATCTCTAAGTCTCCAACCCTCTTGTGTTCTTTTAGGCTTACTTGAAGAGTTCAAGTGCCGCACGGTCTAGTCTAAAATCTTAGCCCGTGACAGTAAGATGCTGCTCGTATATCCTAGTTAGTCATTTTCTTGTGATAACCTAAACTATGGCATGTGATGTCTATGTTTCTTAATCCAGGAAAGCTATATCTATTGTATGTTACAATCAATGCACTCTCCCATCTTCTTGATACACCAAGGAAGACTTACGGAGGCAAAATATATCCTTGAAAACTGTAAACCTACAATATATGAAGTTGATTCAGCTGATTCTTATATTAAATCATTCAACCGTACTACCAAGATGCTGCCAGAGCTATATTCTGGTAGTGAAACTACTGAGTGTGATGACCAGCACCCCCATGACCCAAGAAGGGATGACTAGCTAGTTACAGAAACTAGAAACCTTCCAGTTCCTCTAAGAGTGGGAAAAGTTAGGCAGACATGGTCAAAGAAGAAGAGGAGGAACATTTAAGTAGATCCAGTGACTATTCTGCGAACCTGTTATCCCTCCGTTTATGGAAAAGAGTTATTATCACTTTTTTATGTTAGCCTAAAAATAGGTCAAATTGAAAAAGTGATAGTAACTCTTTTCCAGAAACGGAGGTAGTATTTTTTTTATATAGACGTATATACATATATCATACATATACTGTCAGAGTTATGTTACTAGTATATTTGTTATGGCCGAATCAGAATACATGAAAATGATTAGCAGTACAATGGAACGGCAACATCCAGCGTAACAGGATACATGATCTGTCCTTCCTTTTCTGGATTTAGTGTCCTTTCTTGTTAGCATAAACTACACTAACTACAGCAAACAACTTCACCAAATTCCTTATCAACTCCTCCCTGCTCGAATGCAGGTGATAAACAACGTTAGTGTTCTTTCTTCTCTAGCATTCCTCAACCTTTGACATGTAAACTGGACATGTATCTTCAACAATCCAGTTAGAAGCATCACGAAAGTGATTAGCAACATACAACCCAACTTCATCTCCTGTGAGAGACTCACACATCACGGACTTATGTTGTTCAGAGTCAACAACATAAAGACCAATCTTTATAACACTATCATATTCAAATGTAAACAGAATTTGACTAACCTTTTGTACAGTTGACCATCCTATACCTTGTGGTGTCGTCCATTGCACAAAAATATCCTTCATGTAAGTACCATTGTCATGATAGGCTGCGATGTTATTTCTAAACTTTTTTACCAAATCTTCTGCCATCCGTGAAACTTGAGTTTCATGAATGGAGCAGTCATAACATACTAGTAGAATATTTGTAATGTTTGATATATCTTCCATCATAACACTTCTCCCCTTGTTAAAAAAAATTCGCCCACAAATTTTACCTGTGTAATTCTCTCTACAAGTTCCTTTAAGATTGAACTCTTCCTTGTTCTTATAAAGATCTGACCTTGCCTTAAGATTGTCTACCATATAAAAAGCTTGATTCTTATAAACAGAATGAAATAGACCCAAAGGAGTACTTACATTGTTTGTATCTTCTCCATAAGAGGATCAAGACGATCATCTTGAAAGACAACTTCATCATCCGAATAAGTATCATAGACTGGTGGTAAGTCTTAATCCACAAAAACTCTATCTTCCTCATCAGTTTGTAAAGCCGATTCAGAATCAGCGTCCGTGGAGGTCTCCAATCGCGCGAGGCGCCGTCGGAGTGCTCGAACCTGTCGTCTCAGATCATCGTTCTCAACATCACGCAGATCACGTTGTCGCAGACCTTCTTCGTTCAGGGGATCCTCTTCTTGTCCCTACCACGAACGCCACGACCACCACGTCCACGTCCACGTTCGCCCATTGATAATCACCTAAGCTCTGATACCAAATGATGCCTACGCCTTGTGAGAATGGTCGAATCAGAAACAAACGAAACGAAAGTTCTAAGAAAACCTAGTTTATCTAAACTCAATTTTATTATCAAAACCAAAAACTACAGCAAAAAACGGCTTTTCAAGTATTTATAACATTCCAGAAATCCTAACGACGTAAAAGCAAAATTAGGAAACTACTTAATAAATATTAAAACAGTAAATTGACGTTATGTGCAAATCCCGTGTGAAACTAGGCCCGAACTGCGTCACTTAAAAGCAAAAAGCTGTCAGCACCCTCTCAGTTAACTGAAACTAAGCTTTCAAAATAATTTACAACATTCAAGAAATGTATACGACGCATGTTTATTTTTCTAGCACTTCTATTTTTTGGATCATACAAAACTAGACCAGTACCATCTGAGAATAGAATCTGACCGTTCTTGAAAGACCCCACAAGCTCCAAAAGAATGGTGTAATTCATAATTTTATCACGGGTAATGATATAAAGTTTAGTCCAAGATTCTCGAACCCCGGCCCATATTCCTGCATCACCCAAACTTCAAATTGAACCTTAACAACTTCAACAAGTACACAAATGAACCCTTCGAATACCCCCACAGTCATCCACGAGTTAGCATTATTTACATGTTCTTTTGGTGGTTCCAACTCTTTGAAATTCTCGTTGCTGATATCCAAAGAGATGATTAACTCAGAGTCTTCGCCAATTTTTCTGCCCAACCAGTGCAAAGCTCCATTAACAAGCACCCAGTTTTACAGCAAGAGAGAACCATAGCTCAGTGTTACTGCCTTTCCATAAATTTTTTCCTAGAGTATAGACGTCAACTAAATATGTGTCCTCAGTTTCGCGAACTTTTACAACATGTATTACCTTGTAATCATCAATGTTGCAATCATAACCAAAGCCAAACATGTCGATATCGTCTCTCTATATATTTTTTGTGATTTGGATATTTTTTTTGTACTTTCCAGTGGCTGGGTTCCAAAGACAAAAGACTTTCTTTTTTTTACTCCAAGAGTATACCAGACCATTAGGGGGTGTTTGTTTTTTTTCACTATATAGTGATTAGCACTTTAAAGTGAAAAGCACTTTAAAGTGCTTGCACTTTCAAATGCTATTTTATAGTGTTGTATGTTTGTTTTTTAGGCATTTTAAAGTGATTTTAAATGTTGTTATGTGTTTGTTTTTTCACTTTAAGGTGTTTTTTATGTTACAACTGTCTATTTTACCCTTAGATATGTTTCTTACAAAGGCAGAAGAATAGTAAAGGATCTGAATCATATGATTAGGGCAGAAGAAGAAGTATAATGAGAAACGCTAACAATATTAATCTACAGGAACCCTAACAATAATTTTAATCTGCAGTTAAACGAAAACCCAATCGTGTTGTTAACTTATCTGACGAACTAGGTTAGAAGAAGTAAAAGAATCTCATTATTTGAAAAAGAACATAAGAACGGTACAAATCTTCCGGAAGAAAATGGTGTAAATTGCTTCACGGAATCAAAAGTATTTTTTGAAGGAAAAAAAATCACTGTAAAGAAATATGAAGCTTCACTATTCTGTAAAACGGAGGTTACAAGAGAAGAAATAAAAGAAAGACATACCATCATGTATAGTAACCACCAGTAGAAGCGGTGGTGGCAGAAATAGTGGGAGTTTAAACGTGAGAATGGTGAGAGTTTAGATTTTTAGGTTTGTGAGAGATTGGGGATAGAGTTTGGAATAATAATAGTTGTTAAAGGATAAAATGGGTAGTAAGTGATAAATATTTGAAGTGGTAAAATTGAAGTAGCTTTATGCTACTTCATATTTTGTACTTCAATTCACCACCACTTGAAGTGATATTCACTATATAGTCAAAAAACAAACACCCCCTTTTTTTTGGGTCCCACCATTTTAAAGGCATTTGAAGTGAAAATCACTATATAATGCAAAAAACAAACACCCTCTTACAATATCATACTTCAATTGATCAAATTTAGTACTTAATTCTATGGACGAAGATATTGAATCATAACTTATGTTGGAGATTTCACAACCACGTTTAGTGGCCCAATGAGTAAACATGAGAGTAGGGTTGTTCTTTTGGATGGTAAGATTTTGGGTGCAATTTAAGAAAATTATGGTTAGAAACTACCCCCTCCGTTTTAAAAAAATAGATTTATTTGATTTTATATAAAAAATAAAAAAAGCCAATTATTGAAACTTTTTTTTTCATATTTTTCCCTAATTTACCCTTAAGAAAAAAGCGATTTTCTTGATATTTTAAAGAGAGAAACAAGAAAGAGAAATGGTCCCCTAACTTGTCAAAGGCGAAAGATGTGGTCCCTATTGTGGGCAAAGTAGTAAAGTTAGAATATTTGACTTTCCATTTAAGGAAACCAGCCTATTTTTTTGATATACCCAAAAAAGAAAACCTTGCCTATTTTTTAGAAACATAAGGAGTAATAAATACCAAGACTCATACATACGTGGATTTCACGGGTAACCTTGCGAGGATCTCAACACAGACATCTTCAGGAAAGCTTGACATTGATGCTTCTTTAGTTTGAGAGCGAAAAACTTAACTAGGATTTCTTTTGTTGAGGTCAGAAAATCCTAGTTAAGTTTTATCTGACAGGGATCTTCCTCTCTTCGGTGAACAACAACAACAAGATCCTAGTGAAGTTTCAGAGAGGTGACGCACATACTTATCCAGTCCATGAACTTCTTTGGTATCTTGAACTTATGAAGGGTAATGAGGATGGCGTCCCATCTTGTTTTGATTCGGGCACAATGTTCGTTTAATTATTTTCTTCTTTAATCTGTTGTTGAATTTGTTTGAGAGGGTGAATTATGTTTTTGCTTTACACAATTTACACTATTCTGGACACAAACTGTACCTTTAGGGCATTATCAAAAAAAATTTAAGATGTTCCCATGTATTATTGTCTTAAGAATGATCTATAGAACAGATAGCTCTGTCCAATTCAAGTTGCTTTCTATTTTAGTTGTTTTAGTTTTTGTTTCAATAATTTAAATTAATCTTTAGTTTTGTTGTTTCATTGCTACATTCCCTATATGAGAATCCTACAAATCAAAAATCACTTATGAATCTTTTTTTTTCTTTGAAAGGAAGCTGAATTTATTCACAAGAGAAAAACTAAAGATTACAAAAAGGGAAAAGCTTGCCTGTTATAACATCAAATGACTTATCTTCCCAAATAGTACTGACATTGTGTTTCCTTGCCAGTTTAGCTAAGGCATCAGCAGCCTTGTTAAGAGTTTTTGGAACATATTTACATAACCCAAACTGAAACCTAGAGAGGTTATTTTTACAGTCATTTACAATAGCAGAAGTTCCCCAATTAATAATATTTGGAGATGAAGTGATAGCTTGGACTAGGGAGAGATTATCAGAAACCAAAATAAGATTGTGGATGTGCCTCTGGGATGCCCAATCAGTTGCTACAAGAAAGGTAAGTGCTTCAGCATCTAAAACCAAGGTAGTTACTGAAGTCCAGCATCTGGCTGTTGAAAATCTCCTGGAGGTGTCATAGAGGACAATTGCATGACCTGCAAGAGATGAGGATTTTCCCATAGATGCATCAACAAAAATTAGTGAACTATTCGAATTGGTAAGAATATCATTAGAAGACAATTTATAAGTGGAGAGTAAGAACTCTTGAAATATAACTATTTTTAAGATGTTAAAAAATGTTGAGTATGAGATAAAGTATCAAATTGAAGCTTAATTAACTGATGACAACTAAAGGATCTTGAGTTGGTGTTCTAAGCTAGCTCTATTTCTGGATTTCCAAATTTCCCATAATATGATAACATAAACTTTAAAAATAGTTTCAGAAGAAGTTGTGGGTTTGCTTTGGAACCGGTCCCAAATCCAATATGTGAAAGAAGGATAAAGAGGCATGCTATGTACAACCTATGGACAAAGAGCAACCATATTTCCCTTGCAAAAGGAAAATGAAAAAAATAGATGATCAATGGTTTCTGAACAAGTGTTACAGAAAGAACACAATTTATCAGAGGAGATGCCTATTCTAAAAAGATGAGATTTTAAAGGAAAAATGTGATGTAAACATTTCCATAAAAATAGTTTAAATTTAGGCAGGATATCTAAGTGCCACATCCTAAGCCATTGTTTCTGCTGTTGAGTACAAGTTGTACATGGGCTATGAATTAACTGGTTATAAGTGGAACTAGTTGAAAATCTACCAGAGGTTGTTAGAGCCCATCTCAAAGTGTCTGTACTAGAATTAGGAAATCTGATGTGTTTTATCTTTTCCACTTGTTCATATGAAAAAAGTTCATGCAAAACAACTTCATCCCATTCATTAGTATAGGGATCAATTAGTTGACTAACCTGAGTATAGTCCTGTAAGTAAAAATCAGATGGTCTATTCAAGAGTGAAGAATCCTTCTCCACCCATTTATCCTGCCAAATGCTAATATTGTGACCATTAGAAACTTGCCAAATTTAATGTTTCCTAACAATGTTTAGGCCCATACAAAGACCATTTCATATCCAAGTACCTGTTTTGGGAAATATTGGGAAATATTTAGACTTTAAAACTTGAGAACAAATATCAGATTCTCTAGTAATTAGTCTCCAAGCCATCTTTGTCAAAAGAGAAAGATTAAATTTAGCTAAATTTTTAAATCCTAATCCCCCATATCTCTTGGGTATACAAAGACCCTTCCAAGCTTTAGTATTATATCCCTTTTGCTTAGATTTATGCCCCCACCAATATCTCCTTTGTAAGGTATCAAGCTGTTTCAAAAAAGAGACATGTAATGGAAAATATGATATTTGATAAATAGACACAGAATGAAGCACAACTTGAATTTGAATGGCCCTACCTGCTTGATGAATAAGTTTTTCCTTCCACCCATAAAGTTTAGTTTGCATTTGAGAAAATAAAGGATGAAAACTTTGAACTTTAGATCTATTAAGGAGCAATGACACTCCTAGATATTTATCAGATAGCTTCATGGGCTTCATCTTAAGCATATTGGCTATAACATTTTGGCGACATTTAGGCATATGCTTATTAAAAGTGTTGCCACTTTTACATGGGTTTATCACTTGACCTGAAACTTTATTAAATCTCACTAGCAGATCTTGAGCATATTTTGTTTCAGAAGTTCTTTCCTTAAGAAAAATAAGAATATCATCAACAAATAATAAATATGAAATAGATGGGTCTTTTTTGGCAGTTTTAACTCCATGGATAGCTTTATGTTGTTCAGCATTAATCATAAGTCTAGATAACGCATTCATACAAATAATGAAAATGTAAGGGGATAAACTATCACCCTGTCTGATTCCCCGTGAAGGAGAAAAAAATTTCTTGGAGCTCCATTCAATAATAAAGCAATGCTAGGAGTACTAATACAGTGATATATCATATGACACCATTTGTCAGCAAATCCTAATTGTTTAAATACATCTCTAATGAAAGACCACTCAAGACGGTCAAATGCCTTGGACATGTCCAATTTAATGGTAATGTCCCCTATTCTATCTTTGCTCTTTTTATATTATCAAGTAATTCATGGGATATAATGATATTATCTTGTATGCATCTCCCTGGCACAAAAGCATCCTAAAAAAGAGATATTATTTTATCCATAAGGGGCTTCATTCTATTTACCATTAGCTTAGTTATAATTTTGCAAGTGGAATTACATAAGCTAATATGACGAAAATCAGCAGGAGTAGCAGGACAAGCACCTTTAGGAATTAGAGTTTGAAAAGTAAAATTGATGCTAGGATCAAAATATTGGGTACGAAAAAAGTATTGCACTAAGTTAACAATGTCATTTTCAACAATATCCCAACTAAAATTTGTAGAAACCCAGTTGGAAACCATCTGACCCTAGTGCTCGCCAAGAAGGCATTTGAGATATTGTAGCTTTTATCTCTTCTAGATATGGGATTCTAAGCAAATTATCATTATCAAGATCCGATATGCAATGTGAAATTAAACTAATCAAATCAATATCTGGAGAGGGATTAAAAGTAGTTGTAATCTGTTGAAAATGATTTGTTAATAAACTTTCTATTTGAGCTCTCTCTTGATACCAAATTCCTAAAGAATTCTGTAAAGAGGTTATTGATTTCTCCTACGCCTGAAATTAGCGCTAGCATAAAAATATTTTGTGTTTTTATCACCATAAGCAAAATAATTATCCATAGATGCTTGTCTAACATGTTGATAATATATATCATACCAATGAGATAATTGTAAGCAAAGGTTCTTATAGTCAGGCAATAATTCATCTTGAGGACTAAATTGAATCAAAGAAAATAATTGTTGTTTAATATGATTTATGTTGCCTATGATATTACCAAAAGTTTTCTTACTCCATGAAGACAGAGCATGTTGAGTATTTGCTAATTTTGAAGACAAAATATCAGGATCAGGACTAGAAGAATAAGCATTCTAAGCAACATAGATAAGTGTTTTACATTCAGCATCTCCTAGCCAGCGTTCATATAAACGAAAAGGCCTAGCAACATGAATCTGAGAAGGTATCATATCACATAGCATAGGGGCATGATCAGATCCTATAGGTAATAAACTTGTAATTTGAGATATAGGGAAACAATTGTGCCAAGAAACATTTGCTAAACCCCTGTCTAATCTCACCCCAATTAAATCATTACCTTGTCTATGATTAGACCACGTAAATGGATCACCAGCCCAGACAACATCGGTTAAGCCTAGATGTCTAATGATCTGAGCTGAGAAAGCATGTTTTTTATTTGGAGATGGACTACGTCCCACTTTTTCAGATAAAGAAAGAGTGGTGTTGAGATATCCAAGAAGAACCCAAGGAAATTGGTACTAAGATAAGCTTTTAATAGAATACCATTGGTGAATGATATCATATTCATAAATAGCACCATAAGCACATGTGAGAATCCAATTACATATTGATGCATCCGTTTGAACTAAAAAAGAGAATAAATTCTTTTCCTCATGGATAAACTCTAAATGAAAACCATCTTTCCATAAAAAGCACAATCCACCAGACAAACCTATGAAACTTTGGATAACCAAAGCTCTTTTGTATAAATTGCATTTTCTTAAAACCAGTTTTAGTTTCAGACAAAAATAAAATTTTTGGGGAAGGTGTTTGGATCTCAATTTTGAGATGGTTTTGAGTTAAAGATTGTCCAATTCCTTGGACGTTCCAAGACAAAAAATTTGCACTAGAAAGATTAGTAGTGGATAAGATGCAAGTGAAGTAACAGAGTAAACAGACAAAGTAGACAAAAAAGCAAGTAAAACAAAGAGTAAAAATAAATGGAGATAAAACAATTTTAGTGGGTACCTGTTCACTAGATTTATTATCTTGTCCATGTGCTTCCTGGGTACTTTGATATGGAATTGTTTCACTTGTAACCCCTATCTGAAGCAGAGAAGAATCTTCATTCCTAGGCCTTTTTACTGCACCCAATATCCATTGCAGTCTGAACAACTGGATGCCTTGTATTCCCTATTTCTGGAGAGTTAATGTTTTGAGTGTGATTGGAAGCGCTCAATGTCAAAGTCAGAGGTAATATTCTGTGTGTTGAAGGCATTTTTGGGGGAGGTTTATTCCTGAAGAAATGATGTAATACTTTTAGCTCTTGTTGCAGATGATGTTATATGTTATCACAATCCTTATTCTTATGATTTGGAACGAAACACCTTGGGCACATTTTGAAAGGTTGATTCTATAAAAGAAACTAATTTTTACTTTTATCCCATTAATTCTTTCAACCATAATACCCGTTCTCCATGGAGCATGAATGGAAACTTGAGTGGTCAGAGAGACCTTCTCTTTTGTTGCAATACCATTTGGAGGATCAATTTCCTTAACAATATAATCCCTAAAAAAATACCCATTTTCTCTGCAAACGACTTAGTTTGGAATTCTTGCGGTTGATACCATAACTCAATGTCTATTATCATTGTATCCTAATCAAATTTTGAAGCATCAACTGACGGATCCCATGGGTGCAGAATAACTAAATGTCTATCAAAAGAAGAGAACTTTTTATGGAGGGTAAAATCCGTATCTGATGTATTTTCAAAATTGATTATGTACGTATTTTTATCATGAAAACTGAAGATCAAATTGCCAATATTTTTCCAAATTATTCTAGCATCTTTTTCGGAAAAACTCATTGACATTGGTTCTTCAAAATATACTTTAGCAATAATACTATTTGCCCTATTAGCTACTCTTTCCTAGATATCAACATCGTCATGGATTACAATCCTATCTGTAAGGGAAGTTGAGGCCATTCGAGTTGTGATTTTTCCGACAGGGTTTGTTGAAGATGAAGCATTATTGGATAGAACTATAGGTGCACCAGAAAGAAGAGATCTGATGAAAAGTTGTAAGCTTGGAAAATAGATAGAAGGGGCGAAGAGACTAAATAAATGGATGACAATGACAGGGGTTACCAAATGAAACCTACAAGTGACACGCCAAACAAAGAAACCCAAAAATGAAACACATGTAAAGATAGAAACTAATGAACAAGGAAAAAATAAAGGTCCATAGTTTAGGAGAAAAAAAAAGAATTAGGTTGAAAAAACAAGGCAGAATTAACCACACAAACAATAATAAAGAAAAGATAGAGAAAATACTATAGCATTTGAAAGAGATTGAGCCAATTAAGACATGCAATAACTGAAGACAACTAATTAATAAACATTAATAGCAGAAAATTAGAAGATTAAGTATCGAGTCAAACCGAGTTAGTCGTCTGATTTAATACCGATTTATTCGCCTTATCGTATGGAATCAACATGCGTGAGTAGGCTTCCTTTTTGCCTCGAATCGAAGCATTTTCATTTTATTTTTTTTATCCTTTTAAAATATTTGTACCAATTCTTTTACCTATTATCCTTCTTCTTCAGTTGGTAGAGGTTCAGGTAGATGATTATGTCACAAGAGGCAATCATAGGTCATCAACTTGAAGGATCAGAGAGGTACTTTTAACGTTTTAATAATCTTCCTCAATTTGTTATCTATCAATTATGTGAATGATCAAATGGATTTTTGTAAATCTTTTATTTTTATAATATTGCAGGCTTAAATTCTATGAGAAATGAAGTTGCGTGACATCATATTCTTCTGGCATAATCACTTATGAATCGATCCTGCTCTTTTGTGTTCATTGCTACATTCCCAATAGGCTAAAATGAAAAAGTATCTTTTTTACGGTTTTGCCCGACTAACCGCGGATACCAAACGAGTAAAACCCGCTTAGAACCGTTTACTATTGGGTCTATCTGTTAGGACCCGAAATCATTAGTGGGTCCAGTTTTGGGACCCAGATCCAATTCACCCTAGTTTCAGGTCGGATCCGGCTATTCGGGTACCCCTACATTAATGGAAATACTCCCTCCGTCCTACTTAAGTTGCTATATTATCGTTTTTTGTCCTAGTTTAGTTGCTATAGTTTGTATTTTTCCATTTTTTTTCCTATTTTATTCCTAACGTGGAATCAATATCTAGTTTAGATAAATGTGTGTGACCAACTTTTAGATAACTCTCTTTAATATTCCTATCTATGTACTCCTCTCTAACTTAGGAACTAAAAAACTAGGGGTTCTAAAAACCAGGAACATCAATACTAGTCTAGGATATTTGAAAAAAAATATATTTCTCCAAGTACTTTCTTAATATTTGTGTTATACTTATACCATAATATAACAACTAAACTAGGACGTGGGAAGATCAACAACCCAGAGAACAAGTCTGAGCTGAAAGAGTTATCAACAACATAACTAAGTCTTAGTTATTTTATCTCACACGAGTCTTATGTGTTAGCAGTATATCCTATTTACCTATTTTAGCTCAAACAACTTAACAATATGGATGTTTATCCTGTAAACAAAAGTTGTATAAATTGAGAGAATTCTCATCGTAATAAACAACTTGAAAAATCTCTTTCAAATCTATCTTAAGTTGGTATCACGCCAGAAGATCCAAATCCACGCTTTCATAATAATGGCCGCCAACACAACCACTCTCCAACAATTACACATTAACTACATAGTTAACATCAAGCTAACTGAGACAAACTACCTGTTGTGGAAAACACAGTTCAAGCCTCTCTTGAAAGGCTATAATTTATCTGGTTGCGTTGATGGAACCTTAGAGAAACCCCCATGTAACTTACCAGAACAAAATGAAATCAACCCACCATATAAAAAATTCGAAGAACAATACCATATACTTATGGGGTGGCTGTTATCCTCACTTACCGAAGGAGTCATGACTGGAGTGGTTGGACTCTCAACACCGAAAGAAATTTGGGACGCACTGGAAGAAAGATTTGCTCCAAACAATCAAGCACATTAAATGCATTTAAAGATAGAATTACATAATCTTTGAAAAGGCAATCACTCGATGCAAGAGTATTTTTCTAAGGATAAAAAATTGTTTGATTCTCTTACAGCTTCTGGGGTTACAATTACTGAAGAAGATAAGAAGCAGTCAGTCATGAATGACTTAAATCAGGCACATGAGCCAATAGTAACACTAAGTACTATGGATAACTTAAGTCTTAAAACCTTATTTGTGCATCTCTTAACCTATGACATGCGCTTAGAAAAACTAGCTCTTCTCCAGCAGCTCTTAGATAATATAGCAGTCAACAACTCCCAGTTCTTACCAAGACAACAACAAAGAATGGGTCCAAATAATAATCATCAATTTTGGCAGTTTAACAACAACTTCAATCCAAGAAATAACACTCAGCAGGATCAAGGACCTTGCCATATTTGTGGTAAGAGAAATCACATTGCAAGAAGGTGTTGGTTTCGATACAAAGAAGATCGTGAACAAGGTCAGGTTAATAATCCAGCAGCATATCTAGCCTAGCTTGGATGCGCAACTGGCAGCAATTGGGTCACTGACATAGGTGCAACATACTATTTGACTGCTGATGTTAACAACTTGAACATTCACCATGAGTATGATGGCACAGAAAGTGTTCATGTAGGGACTGGTAATGTTTTGCCTATTGATAATATTGGTAATGTTTTGCCTATTGATAATATTGGTAATGCTTCTTTTACTCACAACAATAGAATTTCACTTTAAACAATATTCTTCATGTACTTACTATTAAAATAAACCTACTCTCAGTCTCAAAATTCTGTCAGGACAATGAAGTTTTTTTTTTTCACTCAAGTTATTTTGTTGTGAAAGATTTACAAACAAGGAACACTCTACTGCAAATAAAGATTAGAAATGGGCTTTATATCTTTGATGGAGTGCGAGAGATAAAGAACCAAACACCATCTGCATACATCTCAGAGTCTGTTCCACTTTGGCATCAAAGTCTTGAACCCAATGTTCCGTACAATTTCTAGAGTCATCAAAAACTATTCTCTACCAGTTAAAAATAATTTTTTTTAAGTTTTATCATTTTTGTCATCTTAGTAAAAGCAGAAAGCTTCCTTTTCCAGTTAGTGGAACTATAATTGATTAACAATTGGGTTTGATTGTTTCAGATTTATAGGTATCCCCTCATTTTTCAAGAAATGGATATCACTATTATCTACTTCTTTTAGATGTTTACTCCCATTATACTTGGATTTATCCTTTAGTTCAAAAGTCAGATGTTTTACCTGTTTTCATTCACTTCGGGAAATAAATATAAAACATCACAGATCATAGAATAAAAGTCTTCCAATCTGACAATGGTGGTGAGTATCAAAAATTCACAGCCTTTCTTAATGAATCTGGTGTAATGCACATGTTATCTTGTCTTCATACCTCAACATAAAATGGCTTGGCTGAGCTAGAATACGCCATATAACTGAGTCAGGTCTTGCCTTATTATTTCATGCATCCATGCCTTCATCTTACTGTTCAGAAGCCTTCTCAACTGCTTGTTACTTGATTAATAGATGCCCAACTTCTCAATCTGAAATAAAAATACCATTAAAACTTTTGTTTCAAAAGAAACCAGATTTTTCTTTTCTAAATTTTTTTGGATGCATATGTTTCCCATCTCTAAGATCCTATAACTTTAATAATCTACATCCAAGATCATTGCTATGCATTTTTATTGGCTATAATGGAGCACATAAAGGCTATATGTGCTTATATCTCCCAACTAAAAGGCTCTACATCTCTCGCCATGTCAAGTTCGAAGAAGGCTCATTCCCATTCAATGTTAGATAGTCAGATGGACCTGTACAACAAATCCCAAAGGTATGTCCCACTACTAGACTACTTAAATCTCAAGTGTTTACACTATTATGATCTAACAGTATGCAGATGTTACCTGAATCTTTTGTAAGTCCATCATCATATTTTGAACCAATTACACCAGAAGTACCCTCACCAACTGCCTCGGATTCAACACCAACTTCTCCAGGTTTAAGCCAACTCCAAAAAGCTGATGTCGAAATGCCAGCACAACCTCAACAACCACAACCCCACCTAATGGTCACAAGAGCCAATCCTGGCATCACTAAGCCTATCAACAAGCTGTGTCTCACAACAACTAAACATCCATTACAAATCACATACATCATGGATCCTACATGTTACAACAAGGCTAGGAAAGATCCTAAGCGGCGTCATTCTATGGATGATGAATACAATGCACACATAAGAAATGGGACTTGGACCGTAGTTTCTTGGGTAAAAGGGATGAATATTGTTGGCTCAAAATGGGTGTTTAGGGTAAAACAAAAATCATATGGAACATTGGATCGTTACAAGTCAAGGTTGGTTGCGAAGGGGTTTCATCAACAAGAAGGAGTTGACTATGGTGAAACATACAATCCAGTTGTAAATCCTTGTACCATCAGAATTAGTTTTTTCCATTTCCCTATGTTCAATTGGCCCTTACGACAATTAGATGTGCAAAATGCTTTCCTACATGGAATCCTTGAGGAAGAGGTATACATGCAACAACCTTCTGGATATGTTGATCCAAACTACATAACTCATATGTGAGTTAAATAAAGCTCTCTATGGCCTTAAGAAGGCGTCTAGAGTGTGATTCTCTCGGTTAAGTGTTTATCTAATAACTTTGGGATTTAGAGGATCTGTAACAAACAATTCTTTGTTTGTGTTAAATATTTCTGAATGTGTCATCTTTGTTCTCATTTATGTGGACAATATAATAATCACATGGTCTAGCCTTTCACACAAAAATTAACTTATAACAAGTCTGAGTTCAGTTTTTACAGTTAAGAACTTGGGTGCATTGACATACTTCTTGGGTATTTAAGTGATAAAGTAGGGCAAGGCACTTGTCTTATGCCAGCAAAAGTATATTGCAGATTTGCTCTTGCGTACAAAACTTGATGGTATTAAGCTAGTTACAACACCACTTGCATCTCATCTCAAAATACAGAAGCAAGGATCTGTAACATTATACCATACTGTTGTGGGAGCCCTAAAGTACCTACATCTCATACGACTAGATACATATGTAGCTGTCAACAAGGTGTGCTAATATATGCATGATCCATATGTTGAGCATTAGGAGATGGTGAAGCGAATACTGAGATACTTAAAACACACTATAAGCTATTGGTTGCATATCAAGCCTTCATCTAATTTCTCTATTCATGCTTTCTCGGATGCATATTGGGCTGGCAGTATCGATGATCATAGGTCAACTAGTGGATATTGGATATATATTAGGAACAATCTAATCTCCTGGAGTGCAAGAAAGAAAAAAACAGTCTCTAAGTCAAGCACATAAGCTGAATATCGAGGTATTGTTATAGCAACATCAGAGGTAATTTGGATTCAATCTTTATTTGAATGAACTTGGGATTAAACAGATACACCTAGTTTATGGTGTGACAACTTAGGAGACACTTACATGACACTATTCTTATCTTTCATGCTAGAACTAAGCACATAGAGATAGATTACCATTTTGTAAGAGATAGGGTGGCAAGTAAGGAACTTCAGGTTAAATTTATCTCATCCAAAGATCAGGTCGCAGATATATTTACCAAAGGGTTACCAGCACCAAGGTTTCAATTGCTGAGGAACAAGTGAAACGTCCGCCAACTGTCGTTCAACTTGAAAGGGAGTGAGAAGACCAACAACCCAGAGACCAAGTCTGAGATGAAAGAATCATCAACAACATAACTAAATCTTAGCTATTTTATCTCACATGAGTCTTATATGTTAGCAATATATCATGTTTATCTATTTTAGCTCAAACAACTTAACAATATTGATGTTTATCCTGTAAACAAAACAACCGTGATAGGATCGATGTGGTGAAGAAAGTTGGCAATTTGAGTTGGATAATTGTTCTCACATCACGGGTCAAAAAGTCAAACGTGATAATACACCAGAGTAAACCTCAATTGTAAATGGACGCCTCAGAAAAATAATTTTAGAGGTATTCGTTTATCATAATGAACACAGACTATCCATGAGTGGGAGTGGGAATGAGAGTGAGATTCAATCTCATCTTCCAATCTCATCTTCCAATTTATTAAACCAATAGCTAATATAAATACCCATTTTCAAGAATTATTTCGGCATCATCGTAATTCATCGTTTCATCATAATGAAAGATTTACATTTATTAGGACTCCATTTTATTCAACTGCAACTAGAGAAAAACATGACTGAATCTGCTCAAGTTCATTCTAATTAGGGATCTAGTTCTCATCGGCTGTAAATATATCGACGACGACTGAAATTATTTTACCTCTAATTAAATTCTCAGCAAAAGATGGATACAAAATCAGACATTTATAGTTTGTTTTACACCATCAACCATAAAAATTAATAACATAAGCAGAGGGATTGATTTAATTTTTTAAGAATCATAGAAGAATTTATTACACTCATCTTACTTGGGACATTTTCTTTTTGCTTTTAGATAAACCTTTCTACTTGTTCTATTAAAACACAATTATGTTTAAGCATATCTAATGAACATGATGGTTTTTCAGTGATTAAAAACCCCCGATTTATAAATAATAGAATAGAGTGTGAGTGTGTGAAATGATTGTGTGAGGATGAAGTGTGTGGTGTACGCTTGGTTGAGAGTTGAGATTCTATAAAGTCTGTCCTGTATTCTTTCGGTTGAGTAGAATCAAATTCATTCATAATGTAGTTCTATCATGGTATCAGAGCAGAAGATCCTCTGCCTCTGATTTTCGATTCCGCTGCTGATTCTTCTTTTCAATTTTAATTCTTCTTTCAATTCAATTATGGATGAATTTTTGGTTCAATTTCAATTTGTTCTCAATTTCATTGTTCTCTGATGTTACTACTCTATTGATCCTAGGGTACGATTTTTTCTTCTGATTCCAGTTGATTCTATTATTCTCTGCTGCTACCAGTTGATCTCGTTTTTCAAATCTGATTTGTTGCTATTGACTCTCATACAACAATGCTTTATGGTAATGTTCTTCCTGATCTTTTCTTTCATTTTCATTTGGTTCATATTTGAGATTCAATCTCATTTCCTTCTGATTTTTTAGATCCATCTCATGTAAGACTGAGTTGACTCAGCATTGATGTCTCTTATACATGTAAGACTGATGTTGTGCCATTAGCATTGTTTGTCAAATTCATGTAAGCCTGAATAATTTCAGCATTGATTCTATTTCCATGTAAGTCTGATGTTGACCCATCAGCATTGATGTATCTTCTACATGTAAGACTAGTGCAAAGATCACCAGCATTGTTCATCAATTCCGGTAAGTCTGGTTTCAATCGCACCAGCGGGATGTTTTACTCAATTTCAATCAATCCAACTTCGATTCAATGCTACTTCAGTTTTTTGGTTATTTCTCTGCATTTTTCAGTCTTATGAGGTGTGAGCCTTGTTACTGATCATCTCTTCTTTCTGGTTCCTTTACTCTTGATTTCAGTCCTGTATTGAAGATTTCCTCTACAATCAATTCCAATTCTCTGGTTCAATCAATAGTACTTCAGTTGGATTGTTTCACTGATGACAGTCCCTCTTCAATTTTTCATCCCTTTCCTGATCTGATTTTGCTACTTTCAATTCCATCTTCTTCTTCTAGTTCCCTGCCACATATTGCTTCTTCATTAGTTCTTTGATCCAGTCTTCATGATTTTGTTCTCCATTTCATCTTCTCCTGGTTACCTTGATAGTGTGTGGTGTGTGTGTGATGTTTCTCTACATAGCTTATAAGATGCAGTTGGTGAGTCTCTTTCTCACTTGTCAAACTCTGTATCCTATTAGTGAATTCCATTGTTGCTAGTTTTTCCCGTTTTATGTTTGAAAGTAGTGGTTTTTTCCTCAAAGATGATGGATGGTTGTATATCCATAATAAATCCTAAGTCTAGTGCAGTAAGTGATTTATTTCGCTTGTCAAACTCTGTACTATGTTTATGATGTGTATATAAATAATGCAAGGTTACACTTGCTGGTTTTCTTATTCTTCTAGTTTCTAGTGATTGTGCTTCAGAGAAGTGTGCTGGTTTAGTGGAGATGTTACTTCTCCTCTTAGTATTCAATCAATTGTTGATTCCATCAACAATACTTCTGGTCTGCTGTTTATGTACCTCTGGTTTGTGATTGTACTTCTTCTGGTCTGTGATACTATATGGAGATACTTCACTTCGATAACTGTTTACTCATGCTTTAAGCCTACAATCTTGTCACTGCTCTCTCATGTTTTCTAGCTTCTGTTATTGGTTTTCTATGATGCTGACACTTTATGGCTGTGTGGATGCAACCTATCTTCAATTTCTTAGTTTTTAACAGTCAGTGCAAGTGTTTTTTTTTTGGAGTGTCCGCAGACTCGATGCAATATTCGTATGACTCTGGAGGGAATAGTGTACTAACAATACTCCTATTGATGCAGAGACACTTGTATTCTCAAGGAGGATTTCCTGCTGAAGGCTTGTTTTGATTTACCGCAGAACACAGTCAAGATGCGTATGTTAGAGACTAATTAAACAGGGGAGTTGTGCCAAATGACATTGATGTGCACTGATTGGCAGGACTTACACAGGCTTGGTTTAGAGAGCTTCCTACCGGGATTTTTTGGACCATCTCCAACCTGAGCAGGTTATGCAGTGCCAATCAGAAGCGGAGTACACTGGACTGACAACACTCCTGCCACCTACAAAAGCCTCCTTGCTGGATTGGGCCATCTACCTGATGATTGTTGTCGTCCAAGAGGAACATCATCACAAGAATCCAGCTTAGTTTTCAGCGCTTTTATTCAAATGACAGTATATGAAAGTTGCATTAGCCTTTGTTTCTACTTTAGCTTCTGCTACTGGTTTGTGAACAGGAGGACCCAAGTGCTCTTCCACTAGCCCCTTCTGATGACTCCAACATTTCTTCTGGTCATGGAGTGCAGCTGATACTTAGTTTGCTGATGCAAGTACACCACACTTCCCATCATGTGCAATCTCAAGTAGTCTTTTTAAACCTCCTTGAGATTGAGGGAGGATAATAGAATAGAGAGTGAGTGTGTGAAATGATATGTAAGGATGAAGTGTGTGGTGTACGCTTGGTTGAGAGTTGAGAGTCAATAAAGTCTGTCCTATATTCATTCGGTTGAGTAGAATCAAATTCATTCATAGTGTAGTTCTATCAAAAAATTCCAATAATTTTATTTAAAACTAAAGTACTGTACCAACATTTAGAATGTTCTTATTTTTTTTTGAAATATATGTTCTTATTAAACTTAAGAAGAAGACCTAAATAACTATTTACTTTTTTATTAAAAATAAATAATTATGAGCTTGATTAGATCTTCAACTTAAATACATTTTTCTGTCTCTCTTTACTCTCTTTCTCTGACTTTGAAAGAGAAAAGGAAATCAGACATTGTTGGTAGATAATTTAGTCTGGGATAATTTGTTCTTTTGGAAATAATTTTTTGTATTTTAATATGACTACTTGTAATATAACTTTACCACTCGCACCTACCAGCAGGGAAGGCATGCAAATAGCTATCATAAATAGCGAGTTTTCTAATATTTTCGTAAACAAAAACTGTTAAAACATTCTGTCTTTTTTAAAATGATCAAGGAACTAGGTGATACAGTGGAAATTTCACTATGGGATAGGAGAGGTATACAACACTATACAAAGAAATCCCAAAATATAGTACTATGTTGTAGTTTAGCATAAAATAAACGGTATTGATTAATTAATTAAGTTCTATAGTTTGGAAATGAATGGGTAGATTAGTTGAGAAAGCATTAGGAAAGGGGGCCTACTATCAGGTTATTCCATGTCACGAGAAGACAAAAAATCTAGATTGATGTTTGACCGACTATTGACAAAAAAAAAATCCAATATACCCTTACTTTTCTTTAAACGGCTGATAATCCGCGTATTTCTTCATATTTCCAACAAACGGCTAATAATTTTCCGAATTATTTTTTACCTTTTTAAATGGCCAACAGTGTACTGTACAGTAAAAACTCTTACTCCCTGTATCGTATAAACGAGGATTTAATTGAGTTTGGAGTAAATTTTTTTTTCGATCTACTCATAATAGGATTAAATTTAATCAATTTAATAAAATTATTTATTTGGAAAAGACTTTTAACCCCATAGTTTTTACTCTAATAAACAATTAAAAATATCTCTTTCAAATCTATCTTTAGTGGACGGAGTATAAATTTAAAAATCATCGATTTTATTCTTTTTTACCCTCTAAATTTGTGGGACGGAAGGAGTAACAACTAGGCAGAAACGCTGGTGGCGCATCACCCAATGGTGGAAAAACTCGAGACCTCCCTCAGGTAATATTTTGGTTTTCTATTTGCATTTCACCATATTACAAGCGGAAATTCATTACACTTACGGGTTACGGCCTTACACAGATGCATATACAGCACATCGGCTTTCACTAACTAAACAAAATAAGTAAATAGCTAACGCTAATGTATGATTCACTGAGACAAATGAACTTCCAAAGCGTTTTTTTGAAGGATCCTTAAACTTTTACGAGTTCCCAAAGACAACAGATTTGCACTTAACTTCTGTATGGTGCAAACCCTTCATTTAGAATTTCTCCTTTTTACCTTTCCCTGGTGCTTTCGTAAGGTGAATGTGTAGGTTTGATGCGATAATCAATAACAATAAGAGTAGGGTCATTAAGATGAGGTAACTGTACATGTACATAATTCAGTCTTCTTGTCCGTATGCACGTACTAGCTGCAATGTTTGTATTCTCATGCTACAATCATTCACCTGTTTTCCGCACATTTGGTTGTTAAAGCCGTACACAATTAAAAAGAATCCAAGAAGTATCAACAAACAAAAAAAGAACTATTTATGTACCTGCATATCTGACAATGTAGACAACAAATCTCTGCATTGATTTAGCAATGTTCGTTCTAGTGCAGAGACGTTTGCAAGTTCAACCACCAATTTGTTTACCTTTTCTACCTGTTATTGGATTAATGTGGTAAGCAGAAGTTTACACACTCCTTGATAAGGGAGACATAATCAAAATCTGGTACAGAGTGTCTAAGATACAATTTCCGTATGTTTTGGCTTATAGTACTGCTGATGTATCCATTCGTATCATGTCCGTAACATCAAGACATTCTTAGCACTAAAACTCTTGCAGTTTTATTACACAGAATAACATGAGGAATTAAGATCTTAGCCTCAAACCACCTCTTATTTCAAGTTTAGTTGAAATTTAGTCTATCAAATAAAGAGTGTTTTCGGCGAAAATCGTTTATTAAAAATGATTACAAGAAGAAGATGTTATAATTGCCTTTGATAATAATGAGCATACTGAGGATGCCATTGCCTGCATAACATCAACGGCTGAACTAATAGCATCTTTCAAATTTTGTATATTGACCTGTCAGAGAGAACAGACAAACCTTAATACACCCCAAATCCGTACCACTGTACAGTTTCAGATTATGAATAATGCATATAAATACCTTGGCTCCACAAACAATTGGAAGGCGAAGAGAGCAAGCCCTTATGGACTCAACAACTCCTAATACAGAATTTGAGTGATTTCTTTCCAAGCGTACCCACTCTTCCATATATGCCATCTGCAGAATTGTTCCACACGAAAAGATACTATCAGGACTAGTAAGCAGAATCATAAGAAATCATTCGGCAAATAGATGTTCGCTTTTTAGTAATACACTGTCACATGTAACTCACTGTTCTATCAATCAAAAACAATCTAGTATAGTCTTAACCCTGACGTTAGTGCAACTTCAGAATATGTAGCAAAAGCCGTTTACCTGTCCCTTGAGAATGTAATTTAGCTTCATACTATGCCTCAGCAAATGTAACTTGATCTTTTTAAGTGTGACAGAGCAGCGGAATTCTGACGTAGCTACCCATGCCGTGTATATGCTTTTCTGGTCACAAAGAAACCAATGAGTTGGAAAAAAAATACTACCCAATCAATACAGCCATTACTATAACCAGATTAGAAACAAGTAAATAAGCATCGAATTATGAGAATTGTAAACAAATTGCTTGTAATTTAGAACCATGCAAAATATTGTACCTCTGAAGTTAGTCTCTGAGCATGCAATGCAGCATTTGATCTTGCGTTAACAAATCTCCATTGCAAATACCTATTATACAAAAGCCTCAACTGATGTGCATCAGAAATTCTGTTCACACCCATTTTACCTCTCCCTAATGCCCCAATACTACTACTAAAACTAAAACCTAAAGGTATGTTGTTACTCAACTTGTCAGAGGTAACAGTATCCGGGATTGAACGTAATGGACTACTACCTGGAATTCTCTTAGAAGATGAAGATACTGTAGGTGGTGTAACAATTAAACGTTTACTCGGGGGCATGGATCGAATAGGTACCCTCCGAGGAGACAATATTGACGTATTTTTCTTTAATAAGTTCACCTTTGGTGAGACAACTTTCCTTGCATCAACTACAGGCAAAGTCTTTCTATAATCTTGAGAAGGCAAACTCTTTGCAGTTGAAGAATTACTAGCAGAAAATATACTTTCAGTATCAGATGAAGATAGAAATGTTGTGAGAACACTGCTAGGTGAAGTAGTACTGCTTTCAATCGAATCACTAAGTCGAATCATTCTTCTCCCAAAACCAAACCCATTATAATCATCATAAACATCCAGTGGATTAAGTGCTAGTAATTCATTGCAGTAATCAGAAGACACCTTTTCATTACTACTTTCAGACTCAGTAACAAGTTTCTTATGTTCCATTGAAGTCATTACTTGACGGGTTCGACTACCCGGCCACCGGTGTTGATCAATCAATTTCACATTCTCTGTTTGATCAACACTCTCAATTTTTCTAATAACTTTTAATGGTGATGAGTTCCTTGTAATTCTTTCCGGAGTGGGTTTTCTTGGGTTGTTATTAATCAAATTTGATGGAGTAACAGTTTTAGTTTTACTTACTGTTAATGAAAATGTTTCTCCTTGAAAAGAAACAGATAAACTTCTAGTTGAAGTGAAAGAAGAAGAAGAAGACAGCTTTGAAGTAACGGATGCCACCACTCCATTACTAACAAAACCACCATATTTGGTTCTAGAAACTGAATGTGCACTAGGCTGGTGTTGGTTATGTTTTCTTTCTACAGAATGTGATCTCTTTTGAGGATTCATTGAAGAAAACCCAGTTCTTGAAATAAGAGGTGAAGGACATCTTCTAGCTCTAGCAGAAGTAATATTAGGAGCTACAGGAGAAGAGGATGAACAAGAAGATGAAGAAGAAGAAGAAGAGATGTACCCACAAGTGATTACTCTGGACTTGAAGGGTCTATTTGAAGTAGTACTGTCTCTCAGGGAAATGTCAGCCACCATTGCTCCCTCTAGTGAAAATGAAGAGTGAATACTGAAAGTTTGAGTACTAAGAAACCGAGAGTAGTCTGAGATGAAAGAGGAGTTGGGGACGGTTGGAATATAGGAAAGGTTTGGAGAGACGTTACGTTGGACTGGGAAATTGGAGTTTGATGATTCATTTTTGGGTTACAAGTAGAGTAATCCGCTCGCACCTAACAAAATCGTACGTTTTTAAACCGAACCGTCGGTAATGAATTGATATATGATTATGAATTTAAAAACCCGATATAGATGGATCGGTTTATGATTTGATGTTAAAACCGATCAATCCGCCCGTAAAAAACCAATAGTAATTAAATACGTTAGAAAAAGAAAAAAAAGATAAACATGTTCTAGTTTAATATGTCGGTCATTCCTATCCAGTTGATTCATAGATAAAGACAGACATTACGAAGCAACAAATAATTAAGTTAAAAAGAATATATCTTATTCCCTCTGGGATACATAAGTTAGAACAAGTCCAACAAGATAATACATGAGATTAGAAATTCTACCAATTATTATAAATAGACCTTACTTTATATAACTAATTTCACATCACAATAGAACATATTAAGTTGTTATTAGATAAGTATATCAACATAATTAGTCAGTAATGGTCGGACGTTGTTTTTTATATTAACACCACAATAGAGTATATTAAGCTATTTTGGGTTAACGTGATTAATACCTAAAACCAACCGACTCATAATAGATGGGTTTAAATTTGGACCGAAAATAGGTTGGTTTTGGTTTTAAATTATAAAACCGAGAGACTATCGGGTTGATAAGTGATTTTAGATGAAATCCGAACCAATCAATCCATATGCAGCTCTGGTTCCAAGTTGACTAAACACCAAAACCAGTACGGCTTTCACTATAAATGATCTGCCATATCTATACGATGACTTTGTCTGAAAAGTGAAAACATGTAAGATTTGTTTACCTTTCCAAAGCTTTTTTACTGGTGTAAGGTTTGTTTACCTTTTCAAAGTTTTTTACTGGGGGTTTAGGACATCCATAGTCATACGACTAAATCAAAAGATCAAAGATCAAAAAATTTGATCTTTATTTCGGTCCAAAAACAACCATGGATAGTCAAGCGGGCTTCTAGCATTGTACCTGGGGTGGGGCGAAGTCTTAGTGATACGTTTGGGAAGACGGGCATAGTATAGGATTTCGCTTGATCGAGACGGTGTCGTAGCGTAACGCCTGATGTGGAGCGGAATCCTAACTTAACGCCTGTCTTTAGACGGTATCCTAGCACCACGCCCAAGAGACGAACGGTATCTCAGAAGCGCGCCTGGTGGGGCGAAGTTCTAATATCCCGTCTGAAGATATGGTACATGTGCGAAATGATTGTGTGGATAGAACCGGACGGGCGGTGTCCTAGCACACCGCCTGGTATACCCAAACGGAGCACTAGAGTACCGCTTGACTTAAGTTATTAGTTAAGTTAGTTAATTAGTTAGTAGTTAGTTAGTACCGCTTAGATTTGTTAATTAGTTAATTAGTTAGAAATTAGTTAGTAATTAGTTAGTATCACTCGTAATTAGTTAGTTAGTTAATTGGTTTAGTTAGTTAATTGTTTAGATTAGTTAATTTATTTAGCTTAGTTAATTAGCTTAGTAAACTTAATTTAGCTTTGGGCGGAGCCTTAGAATTCCTCTTGGACCAGGCGGCATGCTACCAATGCGTTCCAACTGAGCTGTGTTCCAGCAGTACGCTTGTGGTAGGCGTTACCCTGGTACACCGTTTCATCAGGCGAAACCTCAGCATAACGCTTCGCCAGGCGAACTACCAGCACAACGCCCGTGTTTCTGAACGTATTGCTAGGACGCCGCTTGATGCTGAACGAAGTTCTAGTACCCCGCTTGATCATAAAATTTAGTCTTCGATCAGAGATTACTTTTGATCAGCTACAGTGGATTTCAGCGATTAAAGATTACTTTTAATCGCACGGCTGTGGCTCCATTTTCTCGACTAAAGATCAAATTTCATCTTTGATCCGCTTTTTAGTCGACGACTGCAGTTGCTCTTAGGGGTAAATTTTTTGAGAAGAGAAGACAAATATTTTTTATATTTTTTTTGGATCTTGAGTTTAACAGCAGTATCCCACTACTATTTCTTTTGGATTTTTATTTTGTTTTCCAAAATTCTATGAACCTAAAATGTCATTTATAACTCTGTTTCTGAGCATACAACATTCCTATCAGGCATACAAAATACTTAGGCTATTATCATGTTCATAAAGGGTGTCTAATGGATGAGTCAATTACTAAGATACCCTTTAAGCTTTGGAATTACGAAATTACCCTCTACTAAAATACCCTCTACTCCTAATTAATTTTTCACAAGTCAGTTACAAAACTAAAACTAAAACTAAATCAACCCAAATCAGTTTCAATTTTTTTTCTATTTTTCTTCTTCCCCTCTTCCTCTCTTCTTCACCGGAGAAGATAAAAAACCCCGATTTCTATTTTCATCGCCGTTAATTAATCGTCGATTCATAAAACTTTAATCGTCGATTATACACAACTACAAACCTACAAGATGACTCGTTCAAAGAATCCTAGCGGACGTAAGACATCGAAGAAACGAATTGAAGAAGAAAAAGAAGAAGTTGAAAGAGTTAAACCTCAAATTGAATCCGGAAAAGTAAGATAAGGAGGAGAGGGAGAAGAGAATCTCCAAATGTATAATCGAAGGTATTTCCCACAAACCCATCTATTTTTTCTTTGCATAAAATTAAGATTTAGGGTTTAAATTGAAAAAAAGTTAGGGTTTTTCAATTTCAGTCTTAAGTTTGGCTGAAAATTTGTGTGTGTGTTCAATAGAATTATCAGTCGAACTTTTAAAGTTCTTCATTCTGAAACTGTCGAAGAGCATTTCGGATGATAATTGAAATTTGAAATTTCAGCCGAACATCTTCCCGAAAACTAGAGTTTTGAGTACTAGAAAGTTTGGTTGAAATTAGGATTTCCAAAATCAGCCGAACAGAGGTAAGTGGCCACCAATATTTGTTAAGTTAAAATTTCGGTTGATTCGATAAATCCTAATTTCAGTCGAACAATTCACTATGCTCTTTATTATTTCAGAAGTAGAAAGTTTTGACTGAAAATGAAATTTCCAAATTCAGCTGAACTTATGTATGTTGGTGTTATTAGTCAAAGTTATAGCAGTTCGGCTGAAAAATCAAAATTTCGAGACAACCGAACTTTGTGAATTTTACATCATCAGCCTAACAATTCATTGTGCCCTATCAAAAATTTATTGTTTGAGGTCTTAATTAGTTTTTATACTTTGTGTGTGCTAGGAACTGAGGTAAAGGTAAAATAAGCAACATGGAGGTAACTCCTCATTCTTCTAAAATTCCCGAGCCACGAGGGGGCCGCATCAAAAAATTATGAGCCGGTAAGAGGGGAAATACTATTGTTATTCGTGAACCAAGGCCTGAGATAAATAGACAAGAAGAAGAGTTGGAAGACACATAAGATGATGTATGACAAGTAGAAGTAGGAGGAGGAGATGATCATGGTGATAATGAACAAGAAGATGAACCACAACAACAAAAGAAACAACAAAAAGGGAAAAAGAAGGTCCTTGAACCACAACAACAAGAGCCACAACAACAAAAAGAGAAAGAGAAGGTCCTTGCTACAAGGCAAGTGAGGACAAAATAATACATCCTTGGAAGGACAACCTACCCCATGGGCTTCCGAGAGATAGAAGAGAGGTCTTGATTGGTTACGCCGAGTCTTGGGCGAAGAGAATCTACGAGACTCGTGATCACAGGGATGCCACAAGAATTTTAAGACGTCAGAGGGATGCTCTTTGGGATCTAATGGGATAAGTTGATGAGGTGGTGTCTATAGTACAAGAATCGGGTTTCTAGACACCTATTCACTACGCACAGAGTGAATGTGATTTAATTACAACGACCTTGTTTTGTGAAAGATTCTGAAAAAGACCTACACTTTTTATATCTCATTCGGTGAGATGACAATCGCTCCCGATGTAGTGAAGAACATTACTTGCCTCCAAGTTACCGGAAAAAACGTCGATGCTGACTACTATGAAATGAATTGGGACCAGCTCTATGTATTGGATGAAAAAAATCTTGGCTGGAGTAAAGGCACGATGGAATTGAAGTTTGCTCGTGCAAAAAAAAATGTGGAGTATGTGAATCAAGACCTTGGCAACGAGGTGAAACCAAGAAAGTTGAAGCAGATCAAGTTGGCTAATTTGAAGAGTTATTTTAATAAGGCAATGGCAAGAGTTGCCGATGGTTCCTTGGTGTTGGACAATGATATTATCAACTGAACTGCAAGGGCGTACTTGTTATATACTCTCGGGAGAAATATCTTTCCCGACCTCACAGGAAACAAGGTGAAAGCTCAATATCTCCAACTTTTAAGGGAACTTCCAACCCTTAACGAGTTCTCTTGGAAAACCGATGCTCTTGCTTTCCTACTAGATAATCTTGTTACGGCCTCTAGGTTAACAAACACAAATATTGGAGGCAATTTCAGTATTCCTCAGGTAAATATCTATGATATAAAAGTTGTTTGATATTCTATATTAATTGACGTATATTGTGTATTATTATTAATATTAGGTTCGTCTAATATAGAATGATGAATTATCATGCGAACAATTTCTACGAGACCAACCCTTTTCATATGATTATTAGCCAAATGTTAATCTTTGACTTCTTTTCTTTGTGACATTTACGTAATAATTTGGGAATTTTTTTATATTGTTGATATAGGTGTGGCTGTATGATCATTTTCCCGAAATTGAATTTGGCTAGTGAAGTTGCTTGGAATGATTCATTTCCTACTTCGGCCAATATGAGTTCAAGGAAGTCAAGAAGCATAAGAATGAGGCGCTTGTAAGTTAAAGAGAGAAATTAGACAGTTTGGAGGGAAGCGACGTTGAATTTGACCCATACATAAAGAAGGATGAACCCTTCAACGAAGTTTTTACAGATGCACAAATGGGTGTTGGGATGTACTATGGACCCTTGTTTTATCCCGGTGGATTTATAATATATGATCCTCGTCGAGTACTTCGTTAATTAGGTTTCATCCAAACGATCCCATTGGGGCAAGCTAAGTTCGAGTTTTTTCCAAAGGGTTCTAATGGAACTAAGAGCACCACCTCAGATTGGACTCCTAGCTACAAACCCAAACCAACCATTGGGTTTTGGAACAAGTTGGAAGAGAACAAGCTTAATATGTGTATTTTGGAACCTTTGCGGGAGGATCCTCGTGAAGTTTCTGAGGGGTACATTGATTAGTATAGGAAAATTTCTCATCCTTACAACATTAACAAGAACAGTGAAGCTCGTGTGGAGGCTAAGAGGTCAAAGAAAAATGATGTGGAGACAAAGAAGAAGTCCAAGACCATTTCCATTGATATTCAAAGGCATTTGAGATCATGGTAAGCGGTGCCTTCAATTTATACCCTTTATTTTGTTATAAATATCAAAGTATGTTGTCACATCTTTCGGTTTCAAATAAAATCAGGTGGCGGCGGGTAGGGAGATGTTGAAGGCAATGAAACATAAACTTAGTTGTAAAAAAACTATGACATATGATGAGCAACAATACCTCTACAAAAAATGGCATAAAATCATCAACAAAGGTGCGGGGCCGAAGGAACCAAAATTGGTGAGTAAGAGGCCATGCCAAGAAGGTGAAGGTACAAGCCGAGATGGTACCAAAAGAGGTCCCGGGGGTCGTGCAGGTCGTGGAAGTGGTCATAGAAGTGAATGAATTAAGTTTATTCTTCTCAATTTGGAACATCTTAACAATTTATTTTCAGTTTGGTTTAGTGGTTTTAAACCTTTTTATTAGGCTATGCTTTGGTTTCCGGCAACGTAAACATCAATACTTTAGTGGTTTATTAATGAATTAGTATTTTATGAATTAATTACGGGTTTATTGTTAGAGACATATCAAATTGGCAGGAAAAATAATTAAATTTTATCAAGTGCGGCTGATATTTTCATTTTACGAAACAGCCGAACCATACGAAATTCAAGGTTTTTCTTATTTTCAGTCAGATTCGGCTGAAATTGAATAACAATTATTAGTCGAATATTTAAATAGAAAATATTGTAGTTATCAGAGTAATGTTTGGCTGAAAATGTAAGTTTCAAAAAATCAGCCGAACCTGACATAAACCTGGAGTTTTCATATGTTGTCAGGCTCGGCTAATTCGCAACATTTAATTATTAGCCAAACATTTCAAAAGAAAAAAAAATGTAGGTATCAGAGTAATGTTCGGCTGGAAATTAAAATTTCAAAAACCAGACGAACCTGACAGGAACCTAGAGTTTTCATATGTTATCAGGTTCGGTTGTTTCACAAGATTAAATTATTAGCCGAACATTTCAAATATAATTGGATTGAAGCTAAATTTGTATTGCATTGAATTGAAAGTGCATTACATTCGAATGAATACAAAATTAAAACAAATATATTGAATATAGAGTGGTATGACAATATCTTTCCATAAATCGTAGCATTCTATATAATCGAATTGTTTTCGCAACTCTTGCAAATATCGGACCCGAGCCATTCCTTTCTGCACATCATAGTCCAATATTGGATGTTCTGCAATAAAATCTCGCAAATAAACTCTAAAACTTGCACACCTAGGCCATATACGGTCGTTGTATCTACGCCTAATCCCTTCGTAATTTTTTCCATTTTCGTTACCATCTAACACAACAAAGATTAAGAATATACAATTCCAAAACTCTTCGGAGGTTTCATCCGGATATACCCCAGGTAATCCTCTAGTGCACTTATCTTCGTCATGACTCATGTACGTAAGACACGCTCGTGTTATGGAAATATCTTCTTTTATGGTGTAACGAACCATTTTTTTTATTAGCAAGATATAAGAAGAAGAAAATGAGCTTGAGGGATAAAAAAATGAATAATAGTTTGATGTGGAAATCAATATTAGCTGGATGTTTGGGAGTAAAAGAGGAGTCTCTTTTATAAGCATTATATTCCTGATGACTCCTTTATTTGAAAAAAGAATTACCCATTGGTAAGATTCGTCTGATAATGGAAATTCCAAAACAACCGAACTTTACAATATCCTGTGACATAAGAAAAACTGTCAGGTTCGGTTGATTCGAAAATTTGGTTATCATCCGAAGATGACAAAAATCTTAAGTCCCTGGTTATTTGTGGAGTTCGGCTGGTTTTACATTTGAAATTTCAGCCAAACTTATTACTGATCATAGTACATTTCCCAATTTTTTTAAAAAAAGAGAGAAGAATATTCGTTACGGCCTCTCTATAGATAAACTTGACACTCTCTAACTCATGTTGCACCACCTAAGCCTGTCTTAAGTTAATTTTCTTCCACTGATTCTTTCTTCCTCCAATTTTTTACAAGTCTAGTTGTAAATGGAACCATTCACCATTGAGGATGATGTAATGATTGCTAAAGCTTTCATTTCTTCTTACTGTGAAAGGCCTGGTGAACGATATTCGATGTTTCGAAAGAGAGTTAAAGAATTTCATTTCGAATTAGATGGGAATCCTAAAAACCGTAAATGGTTAGAATTAGCTGAAAGATTTGAAATGATACAATATATGTTGCGAGAATACATTAACATACTCGTCGGGTAAAGCGATATCATCGCAGGCTACTCCTGAAGAGAAAGTGAGTATTTGAACACGTTCCTTTATCTTGTGAATGGAATATTATTGGTTTTGCATACTAACTTGTCAATTCTGTCATTTTTAAAGTGTTAGAGTTCAATCTCTTTGGGGAATACGTCATGGTAGAACAACTTTCGAGCATGAGCTATGTTTTACGTATTTGAAGACATATGCCCTGAGATTCCTTAAACAACTAGAAGACGAATGGAGGTAAAGAGCTATCAGTGGAGATTAATAGTTTTAGCTACTAAATGCGAAGTTATTTGAATTTAGTATGATGTAATGATATTTAAGGGGATGTAATATGGACAAGTTATGTAATGGGAACTTTTATAAATGAACTCCACAATTATTTATATACCAGTTCCAAGTTCGGCTGAAAATAGGAATAAGAGTTTTAAGCCGAACCTGACAATTACAATCCGAATTGCGAAATGCTCCATATGGTTCGTCTGATTTGTAACACCCAAATATCATCTGAATCATAAAATATTTTCCCATCAATTAATTCATCTCAAACAATCACATATTCACTCAAAAATGGCACTCCCTAGTGTTAATTTTACTCTAAATAAAGATTTAGTTCTTTGCAAAAACTTATGCTTTTCTATCCGAACAAGGGTGACAAACGAAGTCAAAATGGTCTAGTTAGTATGAGTTATTGGGATAAATTTTACGAAAACTTCTGCACCGAAATAGGTTATCCTCATAACCGTGATTGTCCAGCCGTGGGATAACTATAATTCTGGTTGTCAATCAATAACGACTAAGGGGTGAAACCAATACATAGGTTGTTGTGCGAGCTCGAGAGGAATGAAGAAGATGGAAAGGAAAGATTTTCGAATACAAAACTCATTACATCATCTTTCTTAAGTTTCTCATATTCCTTATGGGATGTTACAATATTTGTTTTAACGATCATTCTAAGATATAACACAATGTAATGCTATGCGTGTTAGTTATGTAATACGTATCTAAGTATGAATGAAAATAATATTTCTTTACATAACAATTTATAGTTCGTCTGAAAATAGGATTAACACGTTTATCAGCCGAACCTGATAGAACATCAGATATGTTCGGCTTATTCGATAATATAATTTTCGGCCGAACCTAGACACTTATGTTTTCAATAAATTTTAACTAGAAGATTTTTCTGAAAAATAATTAGCCGAACAATTCACTGATGCCAATGAAAGCAACTTCTAAATGTTCGACTGAAATCTAAAACCGATTATCATCCGAACCTGACATAAACCTAGATTTTTTTCATAAGGTTGTCAGGTTCGGATGATTTGGAGATTCAAATAACAACAGAATCTGATAATTTTTTTTCATAATCCCAGGTTCGGCTGTTATTTGATTCAATAATACTTCAGTCGAACCATATGTGTCTATCACTTCATAGGACAATTGTGGGACAACAAAGATAAATAAACAACCACAAAATATTTTATTCATAAGGTGAGTTTCCAACGGTCTACCAAAACCAAACAAGTCAAAATATTTCATTTCATTTCATGGCATATCCAATTTTACCACATCGTCACATCCGTCTTCCTCATCATCGCCACTATCGTCTTCTTTATCATCCGTCAGTGTAGTTATATGTTGACTTCTGATATATGTTTTGCATTCCAAAGGTCCATTGACGTCGCATATTGTGCACACCAATCCAAAGAGTAATTTTCTTTGAATTTAGACAAAAAGGAATTTTTATCCTAAGGAGGTAATGGGAATCCAGGTTGTAACTTGAGGCCGATATAATGACATATTTCAACATATCCAATTACAAGTCTCATATCCTTTATATTTTCAGCGCAAGGTATTGTTGGCGGCACGAATGACAAACTCATACCAAATGAGAGCAAATGAACCACGCAATGAAAAAGCCTCGGCTATTAACCACCCACAAATCGGCATTTTCATCCAATGTTCTCTTGGGATGAGCATATACCCATGTAAACAAGCTTCGAATTTAAAAAAATCTTCTAGCACCCCTTGGTCACCTTTTGGCCCATATCTCATCATTATCTTGTAGAAGTCCCGGTTTCGGCGTAGTGTTTATAACAACTTATATCGTATATATCGTATATACTTGACTTGGTCCCCATTGAACTCTTCATTGTTTGCTTCTTCAAATGGTCCTAATTGTTCCACAGTGACATGGTAACCACAATTCGCATCCCCTTCGACGTCCTCCATTGTTATTATACGCTCACGAATTACTTCGGGTAGGAACTCTAAGCAGTTATCATAAATCACACTGATGGGTCGGCAAATGTTACAGAACTTATCCTTCTTAGGACCTTTCATGTTACCCTTTGCATGTACGGCCTTTTTATATATTTGCTTGGGATTTTCCTTTTCTGGGAAGGGTACATCTTACCCTTGAGCTTGACGTCTTTTTGAATATATTTTGGCGAGGACAGACACAAATATCTATTGTTTTCCATGACTTCTTGGTTACTTGCTTCGCCTTTATCCTGACTCGGTCGGCCACGCTTCCTTGAAAGATTCGCTTCTTCCTTATTTTCCACATTCTCCATTTCTCTGTTTTCCTCTTTGTACCTTGCATCATGGTACTCAACTCCGGATGGATCCCTTTGTATTGCAGCTATCTTGGCGGCTTTCCTAGTATTTTTCCGGTTAAGTTTATTGCTTGGGCTACCTTTGGGTTTCCCTTTTTCCGGGTCAAAGATATTCTCCTTGGTGAAAGGATAGAGGATTGGACTCAAGTAGTACATTAAGATTTGTTTTTGAGCCCGGTACATCTCAACAAGTTTCTTCCCATAACTTATCTCCCAAATCTCTTCATCGCCGGGCTCTTCGGATAGGGGAGGGTCGAAAATTAATTGTTTCCAAAAAGGATCAATATCCTCAAAAGGTATGATTCCATCTTCGTACCGGGCTATGTAGTGGCGACATGGAAGTCCCATATATTTCTTTATTTTACACAAACATTCTTCATACAGTTGAGCGGTCCAACCTTCCATCAAATTCACTTCAACCATTAGTTTCTCAATACACAAATGGGACATCATGTATGTCAATCCGTGGAGCCAAGAATTATCCTTATAATATTTGTGTTTAAACATAAGGTTATGTTCGAATATTGCTTTGATTCTTATAAGATCGGTTTTGAAATAATCATCCATCGCGTTGAACACCGTGACAAACGTGTCAACACAACCAAATAGGTTCTTCTTCAATCGATGATGAGCCGACTCTACCATACTTGTAGCTTGGTTGTCGAAGTGTTTGTGTTGATTTATGAACGCATACACAAACATTTCCTTGTGAAGTTCCAGTCATTCCTTACGAAAATAGGTAATGACACTTGGGTATTTTGGGCCCCAATATGCAATAAACATTTTAACATTCTCTTGGTACACGTCTTCGCTAATTGACCATGTCAAAGCATCATACTCGTTGGAGAAACAAGCTCACAACCTTTCATAGCTTCATATTCTTTCTTGAATTCCTCATTTTTCTTTACCCTTTCTTCCTCCGGTAGCTTATAAAGCTTCACTAAGTCTTTCAACTTAAGCGGCTGAATTTTCGGTTGAAAATTTTTCTTCACATTGTTCCAAACATGAAACGTACAAACAAAGTTGTGTGTGTCTGGAAATACCATTCTTATAGCATACATCAATGCTTGCTCTTGTTCGGTTACGATCACCTTAGGAAGGGCATCCTTCCAGAATAGTAGCTTGCATTGTTCTAACCCCCATAAATAACTTTCTTTCTTCTCGTCTTTCAAAAAACAAAACCCAACGGTAAATGGTGCCTTGGTCGACGTATGTCCGACTATGTTCATCAATAACATCTCATATTTTTTGGTCTTGTAGCTGCAATCAATTATAAGAACTTGCGAAAAGCATAAAGCCAATCGTAGCATTCCGGGCGAGCAATGAAAATATGTATCACTTGTCCAAACTCATCCAATTTCTTTTGAACCATGTAGTTGTTGTTCGCCGCCAACCATATCACTTGTTGCATCACCAACCTACCTTGCAAATCATTTTTCCTCAAAAAGTTTCTCTCATTATAAATAGTTTTTATGGTGGACTTCTTATTTTCGTCATCCTCCTTTAATTTTCCAAGAATCTTGATCAGTGTCATACGTGTCTGCGACATTTTATCTACTTCCACAAGTTCTTTCGGATTTAACCTTGTGATAGACACATATTTGTGTCTTTATTAGCCTTGATAATATATATAGTTGGTGTTTATTTTTATACTAATTTCGTTAATTATGTTTTGTAGGTATATGAATAAACGGGCTCTGGCGAGAAAAACAATTGAAATTGGGCCTTCGCACATATTCTACCGATCAAAGCTCGTTGGTGAATTTGGGCTAACAGAGTTAACTTGGACTTTGAAATTACTTTGAATACCTATCCATATCACAAGATAAACAGTGAATTTAAGCAACCGTGCAATATTACCTTCATATAGTCTCATATTTAAATATGGAAAGTTAAAATGGCATTGATTTGTGAGTTGGCAAATGGGTGGAAGAAATGTTGCTGTAAACATTAGAGCAAATAAATGGGAGTTCACGTGTTGTCTTAACACCGTAATCTCAAAAGGAAAAAAGATCCTACCTTTTACTATTGAGATATATTCTTTTGTATTATTGTCATTTTACGGAATATTAAAAGTTGGCCAACAACAAATTTGGAAATAGATATTTATTATTGAATAAGGTCAAAGCATGGAGAAACCATTTCACCAAACGGAAGGAGTTATACTTACTCCATATTTTAATAGCATGCAAAAATTGGTAGAAGAATATGAAGGAATTATATGAAAAGGAAGTAAGAGGTGGCGATGCACTTTAATCTTTTAAACATGGAAAGTTCGTGCGTTTCATAGTCCGAGCGAAGCGACGTTGGTGATTTGAAAAGAAATGTGTGGCATGGATCATATGGTATATTTTTATTTGGGTGATTTTGTTTACTACTTGCCACATGGAGCAATTCTACTGGGTTGATGATGTAATGATTGGAATAAAAATTGAAAGTAGGATTCTTTTGAACCATATATATACCGTGTTATAAAATCGAGTTAGGGGGGAGTTTTTGAGTGCCGGGAGCCAGCAGCGAGAGCAATTAGCTTAGCATTTTATTTTATTTTTTATTCTTTTTTATTTTTTATTCTTTGTAATAATGGAGGATTAACTTTTTTTTATTGGGGTTGAAGATGAAACTAGTTCAATAGGTAAAAAATTCAGGTATTCTCTTTAATAAAATATTTTTTTGAGCTTGAATGTTTAATTAATTTCTCTTCATATTTGCTTCGTTCTTTAATCGTACAGAATAATCTTCAGCTATTTATATTTTATAAGCGAAGGCGATTATACAATTTTGATTTACCATAAAAGTTGTATTTTTGTTTTAACGATTATATTTTCTGAAATATATCGGTTTGGTTTCGACAGTCTTGAGTTATAAAAATAAATATTTGGTAAAGAGTGTTTGAGCATTTTACATAATGCAAAATTGGTGGATTCTAAAAACCATTGTTCTTTAGTTTGGATAATTATCATTTTAATATTTTCTAAATTCATTTCTTTTTATATTTTTAGATCAATAATTTAATTGTAAGCTAAAAGTAGCGATTTAATTAGTCCCACTGGAACGATCCTTTTTATAAACTATCTCATCGATAGTCGTATACTTGCGGTCAATATTTTTATCACATCAGGTTTTTGGCGCCGCTGTCAGGGATTAAATTAATTGTTATTTTTAGTTTATGTTAAATTTTGTAAATATTAGATTTGCTTATTAATTTTTTTATTTTATTTCCTTTTATTTTCTAGATTTTATTCTGGATGTTTTCTTATTTTTGGTGTGTAGATTTTGTTGGAAACTGTAAGTGAAAAACAGGATTTGCCCGCTAAGGTAAGTAAAATCGTAAATTTTATTTTATTTTGTATATAATTATATTAGGAAATTTTTATTTGTACATGATTTTTATTTTATTTTATTTAAATAAAAACATGTGCACACATAACATTTTGCATTCGTCAGACTACCGATTTTAGGAAAACCCGTGAAAAAGTAAGCTGAACCCGTGCCTTGGGCCTGATGGGAGTTACCAGCTGAAATTCCACAAGCCACCTTGTACCTTTGACCAGTCTTTGACTGTAGGTGCTAAGGTAACCTGAGCTTACCTATTTTAGTCATCTTGCATTTGCATTTGCACCAAAAAAAATGTCGAACTGGTATTATGAGGACCAATACAATGATTATCGACCTGAATCTCAAAATGGACATTATCCGTACAATGACTATAGTGTAAATAGTACTTGGAACCACTACCAACCCCCTGGAGGTTATGGTTCAGACCATGGTGATCCCAATTACTATTCGCACGCTCACCAGTCGTACGAACGGGTAAATGAGCAATTTTACACTGAACAAAATGTTAGTTATCCATATTTAGAAGATGCCCTCAGGCATTACATGGAAACTTCATAAATTCTTGAGTCTTCGTATGCTTCTTTGGATAATAAACTCAATCAATTTGATGAAACTGAACGGAAGCGTGACTTAGAAAGAACATAAAGATTTGCAGCTAGGAGTACCGCTCTTAGTGAACTTAATACACATTAAGATGAAATTGAAGAAGAAGAACGGTTAGCTGCTAATATTGCTCAAAATGAACTTAATTGCCAAAATAGTGTTTCCAATTTTACTTTGATAATACTGATGAATATTTACCTAATTTAGAGGACGATGTTAGAATTGAAAACAATACTTGTTTAAATAAGGTTCAACCATCTTCATATTATTATGATGATGAAGATAGTGTTGATGAAGAATTTGAAATTCGTAGCCATAATGACCAGGAAATTTTTACACCAATTGAGCTTTATGATAATAATGATGTTTCTAGTTCCAATCCTAATAATGTTGATAATTATTTAACTATTCAAGATCAGGTGTTAAAAATAACATGATAGTCGTCACCATATCACGTTCTATTTTTACTTTTGCAATTTTTTTTGTTTCTCTAAGTGATTTGGTGGTGCACTAGTATCACCTTGTTGTCGCCGGGATGACGAAGAATGATTGAGATCAAGCCCCCTTTTTTAACTGAACTTGACCAAAAACATGACACTTGGATAACAATATGTGTGTGTTCTCCCTTTCTCCATCGCCTAAGCAAGCGTGGAACATAAGATCCATGAGAATTATCATATAATCTGCTGACAAGGAGCATGCGCTTAGATTCAAAAGATCTAATCATGTTATCGGGAAAAAAATAAAATAAAAAAATAATAAATAAAAAAATTAATTGTATATATTCAATAAATCGACCGCTGTGGCGCTTGTATATACCAGCTGAGTTGATACTAGAATTAGGATTCGGACTAGTAGGTGCGTATCTCAATCCATTAGGGTTCATCTTGGCATGATGTTCATAAAGATGTTATGGGAAACACCGTTCACCTTAGTCAACATGTCACACACTTATATCTCCATATCCATCTTCTTAATCTATTTATATGATTGTGGTTTGTTAGATTCCGTATCGTGGTCCATTGTACGAATATCTGAGTAGAGCTTTGTTTTCTTTTAGTACGCTTGAATAAATACTTGTGTACAACAATTGGATTCAAAACAGGGTAATTCCTCTCATAGCCAAAGAATTTTGTAACCAACTAAATAATATGTTTAGTGTCTACTCTCAATCGTTCACAAGCAGCTAAGCTTTGGAGTAAAAAGGTTTTATGGGTACACCTCTTGTAAATCCTCACGAGACAAAACTCGTCCGATAGGGACACATATGAGTTTAAAGGCTTGTTGCACACGCTAATGCAACCGCGATGCTTGCGACAGTGAGTTATGATTTTATTTTTCTAGATTAGATTTGCTAGAGGACTAGCAAATAATAAGTTTGGGGGTATTTGACAAACACGTTTTTGTGTCTTATTTGTCTCATATTTATATTGCTATTGTTCAAGTTATATGTTAATATTATTATTTTTATTGTGTCTATAGGTAATTTTGGCAGAATAAACTTTTGTGAACAAATTGGATAAAATTTATAAAAGCACCCCAAGAAATGCTAAATGCACCCCAAGACTTTTTGATAAAGGCACCCATCGAATTGATAAAGACACCCATCTCTTCTTCATTTCAAATTTGAATTTGGAGGGAAATTTTCCTATTATAAACTGAATGATTTTATTAAGGGATTTTGAGGAGATTTTTGGGTTATTAAGACAAGAATATATTTTTGTCTTAATTAAGAGGAGTTCGATGAAGTTTGGAAACAAAACAAAAGCACATAAAAATCAAATATCGAATCACATAGTCTCTCGGAAAGAAAATATTCTCTCGAACCAATTTCACGTGAAACAAATTGATGCTTTCCTATTTTACTGAAGTTTTTTACTATACCTTTCGATACCTTGTTAGAGCAACAAGGCAACATCTAAAATAAAATTCAGAGTGTTGATCGAGAGATAACAACATGAGAAGAGAAAAAGGGAAAAAAATATTCTCGGACATGAATTTAACATTCAAGAATTTATTTACAAAAATTTGAAGGATACGGGTGTTATAGTATATAAAGAGAAGTTGAGAAACAAGTTGGGGGAGGCTGGCTTCTGCGAGAAAGAGAAAAAAATTCACGTAAAAGATTTCATGTTGCTACAAGTTCTCACGAGGAAGGTTAAAGAAACCACTACACCATTTTTAGGAAATACCAACAAAATTTCATAACGGCTTATGTTCAGTTTTTGTTACAAAGTTTTAGCAACAGTTCTTTACAGTTGCAAAACTCGCAACTGTTTTCGATTCGCAAGTTTAGCACATGTGCCACTTGTGAGTGTGGCTGGCAAAACTTTTATTTTTCCGCCCAAATTGTTTAATGTGTATATTTGTTTCTACCCCAAGTTGTGCATGTGTAAAATACATGTACTAGAAGCAAATGTTGTGGGTATTTCCCTAACCCTAACTCCCAATTATCTCATCTTCTCGTACTCACCTCTTTCACCATTTCTTTCGATGCTGCGCCTGTGAATACCCAACCACCATTAACACATCTTCATCCTTTCTACTACAACCACCATCGTTATCATCAACATCATAAACGCCCAAATCCCTTTAACAACCATTGCACCATCGATTAAAATTTCATATAGTCTTCTAATAATGTTTGCCTATTTTTTCTTTTGAAACCCTAGAAATCTCTTTCTGTCTGCAGAACCCCCAAAACCAAAACCTAATGGTCGTCTTCGAAGAAGAAGGTAGTGAAGATGTTAGAACTAAGGTTAGTACAAAGAATTTTGTTGAATAAAGTAATTGAATCATTTAAAGATCCAGTAGGGGGTCTACTTTCACTTATTTAGAATCTTCATTTTTGTACAAATTAGGGTCTTTCATGTTGTTTCTGGGGTTACATTTAAGGAATTTTACAGAGTTTTTAGCAATTTTGGGGTAGTGTAGAGGATGCGTTAGAGTATTTTTTTTTGTATGGTCATTTATTATTTATAAGAATTATCTTCTTGATAATAATTTTGTGTTTCACATCTTTATGGTAATTTATTATTTAGATAGGACAACATGAATGACTCGAGTGATAGCTGAGATTTTCAAGAAGAGGAAGATGAACCTTAAAAATACAAATTGGTGTAGTTTTTGTAGCAATTTGGTGGTTAATAACAATAATCTATACTTGCTTCATGTTACAGGGAAGTACGTCAAACCAAGCTTGGTCTGATGCAATCTCTCATTTTACTAACATGGGATTTGATGAAGATTAAGCAATCAAAACAATCGATGAATGCGGTTTGTATATCCCCATAAAACTATTTCTTATAATTAATGGTTAGTTAACCCTTTATGCTCTTAAATACTTCATTCATGTACATGCAGGAAAAGAAAACACAGATGCAATACTGGAAACTGTAGTCGCACACACGGTGAGTTGGTATTTTGGTTATACGTAAGTAACATTATGGTGTCTATGTCATAAAGAAGAGTCATGTGCTATGTCTTATTCCTGTTTTTACAATAACAACTTGATTAGTTTTGTAACTCATTTGAGGTTAGATCTTTCTAGACTATAGGACCAACTTGAAATTGCAATACTTTGGACTCGCCCTTTGTTAACTCTGTTTTTGTGACAGATTTGTAAGAGTTTAATAAGTAACACAAGTCTTGAACTTGTAAACTTTGAAACCATATTTATTTTTTCTCATGCTAATGTCAATGTGGGAGATGCATGAATTGCCTTAATGCTCGATTCGGGTAAGTGCACATTTCTTGCTTTATGTGTATGTCCATGTTTCTTTATACTGCAAAATCGGAATATGAGAAGTAAAATTTGTATATTAGGTGTAGTTCTATATCTTTTTGTATTACTCCATGATATATTTAGCTCAGTAACTTGTCTAAATGATACTTTGTGATAGTGAGATTGCAATTACTCTATGCTGAAACCCTAAATTTTTTTGTTTTGATTGGGTACAAATTTCAGGTTTGATGGGAGGTAGGTTTTTACTGCGGTACAAACTGATTTTTTTTATTGCACTATGATTATGCTGTCGAAGTCCCACAATGACAATTTTGTTTGCTTAACTAGTTGATGTTAGAATTAGAAGTCCCGATGAATGCTGATATGTACCACTATCATGTTGTAATTGTAAAACAATACTAAGTTTGAATAGATATAGTTCTGCTGGGTGCAATACTGAAATCGCTTAGCTTCATCATCTTAGGTTCGTTCCAGTTCATCTACGTCTTATTGTGAATCGCTAGGGAAGGTTAATCTCACTGCGAGTGTTCATTAAGAAGGATTTCTCCAGATTGGGAACGATGCTCAGAGCTAAGAACAAATTTACATTATGCCGAACATTCTAAAGTAACTTTTATTTACAGAGTTTGAGAACTTTTTGCTAGGACGTAGTAAGACTTTGTGTAGCTTAATAACTTAAAATTTTCTTTTGTTTAACCGATAATAGGTGAGTGAGTAAGGTAGAGTTGGTATAATATCACAAGCTCAAATCCTAAAGTTTTTTGCATAACCTTTAATTTGAGACTGTAATGCATGTAGGACTGTGTTGTATTTTTTCAGTTTATTTCAATTAGAGTTTACGAAATATTCAAGTTATTACTCTGCGCCATATCTCTATTTCAATATTACGGGTTAAGCTGTACTTGTTCACCTGTTGATATTGATTATTTTTGTTTCCAGAACATCATCGACTGTCACCTCAATGATTTATACTGAACATAAAATACCATCTCAGAAACACATGGAAAATGGTTAAAGAGGTAAGTTATCTCTCCTTTATATCAGAATTAGCATAGTGGTACAACTAAATTAACATTTTTCTTTGAAATCTATATTACTTGAACTCTCAGTGTTATAATCTCCTTTGTTCAGGGTATGGATCCGGACCAGAAAGTGTTGAAAATGTATCTACAACAATCCAGAGATGTCTTGCCATATGGTAAGTAGTTTCTTTTAGATATATAACAAATTTTATGTTCCTCAGCACTGCAAATTTTTTTAATTGAATCTGAGTTTCTGATACTTCTAGTTTGTTCTCATCCTGATCTTTTTTTTTGCTGTGTAACTAGCTAGTATTATATTAAGTAGTGACTTGTACTCTGAAATAATTTTGGTGGCAGGGATGAGTATTATGAGGACTGCAGTTAGTTGAATTTTCATTCTTTTCTTCTTCAGTGGAGTTTGTATTTTTTTTTCTTCGTAATGCTAGATGCGTCATGGATTGTATCTCATGAATGAATATTCGTTGTGCAGGTTCTCTTGGGTATCACAGATTCTGAGATAGATCTTCTGGATAAAGTTGAGGATGTAGAATATGCAAAGAACACTTTTAATGTTTCTGTGTAGTAAGTTCTCTCTAATCATTGCTGTATTTTTTCAGTTTGTTATATCTTAGACAAAACCTTCAAGTATATCTTACTTTATGTATTGAATCATCTCTGCATTTAACTAGTTTGAAATCAAACTTTCTCATTTCCCATAAGAAATAAACATATTACTTATATATGTTTTTTGTTGTTAAAACATAGTACTTAAACTAGACTATAACTAACTACTCACTGGTATGTTTCTCTACTGAAATTTATTGTTTGGTTGTTACTTGTCATTAGTTGAAAACAAAAAACTTAGGAAATGACTTTATATATGTTTAGTTAGTTACATCCTTTCTCATTCTTCATAAACTGCAGAGCAAACCCATGTATGCTTGTTTATCGAAGAATTGGAAGATTTCTTTGTCCAAATACACAAATGGTGTGGTGTAGAACTTATACTTGTATGTTGTGTGAGTGTTTTGCTGAAAAACTTGCAGGGAAATTTTGTTTTAGACAGTAGATACTGTTGCAGGAACCATAATTTGAACCAGGTCAAATTTGACCTGGAGCTACATTTTTGATGTTATAAAATTTTTGCAACGGCTACAATCTGTTGTGGATTTTATACTAGAACTATTATAGCTGGACCAGATAATATTGTTCGTTCTTTGAAAAACTAGGTAAAAATTTCGTAACTGTTCCGAACTGTTGCTACGTTTCATACAGTTTAAGATTTTGCAACAACTGTTAACTGCTGCGACTATCTAATTTCTCAACTATTTCAAACAATTGCGACTTTTTATGTTGCATCAGTTCAGAACTGTCCAAAAATTAGCAACGGCCGTAGCGAAATTTTGTACGACTTTCATAACAAAACAGAACCGTCGTGACCCGACTTTGAAACTTCCACTCACCGTTGCTAATCACTAAATTTGTTGTGTGAGTTGTGGCAAAAAGGTTGAAGAAACTGTTGTAGAAAGGTTGAGGTTGAAGAATCTGTTGCAAAAGGTTGACCCTTGTTAAAAACCGTGATCTATACTTTTGTATTCAACGATTTTCGTAACATCTTTGTGAATAGTACAAGCGACAGTTCTGGCTTTAAGGAAAATGGAAGCAGTCGTTGATTCATGAAAATAATTTTATTCTTTATGCGACGTTAATGGTCAGTTCTTTTTTGTACTATTCTATTAAAATTATGAATAGAATGGTTTCTTCTTCCATTCTTTTTGCCATGAGTATCTAGATTCCCCCCCTAGGATTAGAGAGGGAGTCCAGCTATGTTTTCTAGCATGATATGACTATTTTTTTTAATAATTTTGTTGGTCCTATATTCTTGTGTAATTATGATAATAACTTCTTCATGTGTCTTAATGCTTTATTAATTGTGTTATATTTTCTTTTCAGAGGTAAGCATATTATAGTGGAGAAAATTATTAATCCTTTGAGAAAAACAATTGAATTAAAACGAATTATTTTCCAAGACGTAATTATTGTGTTCGAAATGGTCTTCTGTATTATTTTGAGAATTTTATCGAAAGTTGTTACAATTATCTAGTAAGCATAGTTGTGATGAAGTCTTGAGTCCTAAGTTTTCTTTTATTTCTAAATCATTTTTAGTAATTTAAATATTTTTATAGTTTTAGAATATAATCAACAATCAATTTTGTTATTAGCACACCAATTAATTAAAACTAGAGATCACAATTATGAAATTCATGAGGAATGAACCGTTCTTGCATACCGTCTCATCGACAACTGTGCTCTTGCGAAAGTTAGTTAAAAATCCCATCACCTTGCGACTTTGGCATTCCCGTGAAGATCATGTGGACCTGGGTGGTTATGACGAAAATCCATCTTCTTATTCATACTCCAATTATCTTCTTGTTTGTTGTAGTTGAAAACAATCTTGAAGGGGCAATTTTTCTTCTTCATTTTACTCTTATTCTTTCTCCCGGTTTTAGGCTTATACACAAAACCCTTCTTAAACTTACTTGCGCCTAGCCCACTTCTCTCATAAACCATTTCAAACCGGTTTAATCGGCTTTGTTGTCCGCAAACTAGCACGCAACTAATTTTAATTCCATGTTCCTCATCCCAACACCTGGCTTCAAGTTTAGATTTCCATGTCTACATGGTTGCAAGATCAAGAATAAAGTTAGTAAAGGTATCACTTAAACTTACAAAATAAAGTCCAAAACCAATTAGGTGCCTACCAAGTCATTTTAAAAGTGATCTTTATTATCTTCATAAATTATGAAGTTTGTCGGAGGTTGATCGTCTACAGGTTTTACAATAACAATCTACAAGAATATGGAATGGTTATATAACCACAATTTTTTTTTTACATATTGGTTCAGCTGATTCGATAGTCATAATACAAGATGAACCTTGAGTGTCCAAATGTACAACTGATTCTATATTCTGATTATCAACCGAACATTTGGTCTTCATTCTTCCCAGAAATTCAACTATATGGTTCGGCTGATTCAATATTCTTATTTTCAGCCAAACGTAGACACTTGTGTTTTGAAAGAATTTTAGCTATAATGTTCGGCTGAAAAGAATTATCGAACAGTTCACTGATGACAATGAAAAACAAGTTTTAAATGTTCGGCTGAATTATAAAACTAATTATCAGCCGAACTAAAAATTATACATTGGCGCCAAATTACAAATACAAAGTTCGTCTAATTCTTCAAGATCATCTAACCAGCCGAACTGTTCTTGAGCATGTGTTTCGGCTTAAATAGTTTTCAGGCGAACTAGAACCTGATAAGCCGATCAAATTTTTTTTAAAAAAAAAACTATTTCTCGATGAATTGAACCTACAAAAACGAGATTAAACCTATCTAAGACCATACCTAATTGTTATTAGCAATGGGTTACTCAACCATGTATTCATCTTCGGGATTTGGCTCATAAAAATCATCATTTTGAGATTGAAGTTGAGTTTGAGAAAAAACATTCTCATAATTCATAATTCATAAAAATCAGCATTTTGAGTACACCTGTGGCACTTTAGTATATAGAGATATATATGTATTTTACTAGGTTAATATTGCTCAATTTGAACATGAATATTAACATAGGTAATTTTTGGGATTCAGCCGTGGAATATAGCGTCATAATAATATTCAAATTACTCTATACTAGTGGGTAATCCATCTAGAGCTTGAGATTTTATGCAAAAATCATAAAACATCTGGGAATGTTGTTGTGAGCGCCAGTGTTGTTCTAATGATTTTTGATATTGATTAAATTTATCACTATGATCATATATGTTGGTCATACATATAGAGAGATGACAGGAATAAGTGACTGAGAGAGGGTAGGGATAAACACCTATTCAAGAATTCTTTTGAAAATAAAAGCTTAGTATTTCTCAGACCAGAGTCTTGAGAGATAATTTGTTATTTTATCATTGTCAAAAACCCACCATCTACATTAAGTCCTCTGCTTAGCACGAAACGAGTAATGTTGCGTGGTAAGCATTAAGATGGTGGTCTGTTAGACGAAAAATAAAGCATAATTATACAATTTAATGATTAAATATTACCATAGGAGTAGTAGTCGCTTGAACTTTTGAATGATCAAGAAGGCCCCCTTGGATAGACAATCAGAGACCATGGTAAAGCAAGACTTGGAATTTGTCGGAAAAGGTCTTTAGAATTTTAGTTGGTAGTATAGAGTGTTAAGGAAATGCTGCCGTCAGAGCACTAAGATGAGTGTTGAGGCAGCAGCGCCGTCACAACACTGAGAGGAGTGTTGAGGCAGCAGCTCCGTCACAACACAGAGAGGAGTGTTGAGGCATCAGTGTTGTCACAACACTGAGAGGAGAAGTGTTGAGGAAGTAGTGTCGTCACAACACGGAGAGGAGTGTTGAGGCAGTAGTGCCGTCACAACACTGAGAGGAGGAGTGTTGAGGCATTAGTGTTGTCACAAAACTGAGAGGAGGAGTATTGAGGCAGTAGTACTATCACAACACTGATAGGAGGGGTGCTGAAGTAGTAGTGCCGTCATAACACTGAGAGGAGGAGTGTTGAGGCAATAGTGTCGTCACAACACTGAGAGGAGTGTTGAGGCAGTAGTGCCGTCACAACACTTAGAGGAGGAGTGTTGAGGCAGTAGCGCCTCAGAACACTGAGAGGAGTAATGTTAAGGCAGTAGCGCCTCAGAACACTGAGATGAAGAACTCGTATGTAACTTCTATATAAAGATATATAGGCATTGTAGTGAGTCAATATTGTTCAATTGAGCGTGAATATTGACATGAGTTATGTTTTTGGGAATCCAGCTGCGGGATATAGCACCAAATAATACTCAAATTTGCTATATACTAGTGGACAATCCATCTAGGAGCTTGAGATTTGTTTATACAAAGTTGTATAGGTAGGTCAACACTATTCAGTTGAAATGAATGTTGACATAAGTTAATTTTTGGGAATCCAGCTGCGAGATATAGCACCAAATGATACTCAAATTTTCTATGTACTAGTGGAGCTTGATATTTTTATATAAAATCATATAACATCTGGGAAATTTAGTGTGCGCAAGTGTTGTTCTGATGATTTTGAGAGGCAATAAGGATAAACACCTGAGAGAGTAGGGATAAGCGCCTCCTCAAGAATTCTTTTGCAAATTTTGTTTTAAAGTTTAATATTGACGAAAATAAAATAACAAGGCTTAGTTGTTAAATATTACCAGACATATTGCAGTAGGCTTGAACTCTGAATATCGTCACGTTGATGGGTCTGCAAGTCAAGGATAATTGACAGAGATGTATAAAGGCGCAATATCATCATCTGAGATGCAGCATCAGCAGTCCAGGCTTTTAAATATGACTACGCAAGCTCACATTGTTGTACATGCAAGAGAGGAGGCCACAACTTGGACGGATAAGTGAGAGTCCACCGCTTGAACGGTCATGAAATAGGATCCTTGGCCGGGATGGACATGTGAGAAGATTCTGGCTTGGACAGGTATGTAAGAGGAGAGCATGCTGGATGGACAAGAGAGATACCGTGTATGTGAATAATACAAGCCACCTTTCTTCCTCATCTCCCCTTCTTCTGTTATTTGTACTAATAACTTTTCTTGCAGGTATAGGAACACCATTTTGTTGGTGTTTCTAGCATCATTTCATTTGGGAGGAGGACCTTAATTCTATTTCTTGTCTCAAGTTGGCATTAAGATGTTGTTGAAGCAGGTAGAAGAAGTGGTGTAACCTTGCTCTAAATGTGATCAACAAAAAGTGTTAGTTCCCTAGTTGTATGACGACCTTGGTGTGAATATCTTCTGTTGATCATGCCTTGTTATCTTCACTGCTATTGCCGAGTGTTACTGACTTGATTCTGAGGTCGATCCTGAAGTTGAATTGATCTTGCCAATGAGATCAAGTTCCCAAGTGTTGAACAGTCAGGAGGTCTTTGTCAACAAGATACAGGGATGATACTGCTTTGGTTTGCATGGATGTGAGAACCATGGATAAGTGGTGTTACATCTTATGGAGGAAACGTATTGGGCTTCAGGCTCCATCATGAATTCATGTTTATGTATACGAGTCTTCAAATAAGTTGAGGAGGTACATTCAAGCTTGTATGAACTGAAACTTGTTATGAAGACTCCTCGTCAGAAAATTCAGACATGTATAGTTTCTTCCGAAAAGGCTAATATCTCATACATATTCGGATTAATACGTTCGACCCTAACTTTCAAAGATAAGATACTAAGCTATCACATGTAGTAAGAATCAACTAATTTGGAGTTTTATAGGTCGGTCAATCATGCGTGAATCTGTGATCAGTAATCCCGTGTAAGATTTCAGATTATGTAGACTTTAGAGTAAAAGGCATGTATGAACAACTTTCGTGAATGATGCATTTCCCATTCCTCACCCATAAGTACATTTTTCAAAGCTAAGAGACTGAACATGTAATAGCTTGGTTATACCACTTGAAGGCGTCCAAGAATTCAAATTCGATGAAGACTGACTTTGTCATGGAGTTGATGTTGTAAGGAGTTGCAAGTACTATTAGGTAGTTGTAGACAAGATATAGAACGCCAGTGAGTGTGAGATGATGACTCGAGTCACAACAAGGTGGAAGACAGAGAAGTTGGTGATGATAACATGGCTGGAGGAACTTTGCTTGTTGAATATTTATCCAAGATGGAGATAATTGTGTTTTCTTTGTTATCAGTGGTAGATGGAACTTCAGTACAACGTTTTTTTGTCAGTATATTAGTGTCTGAAGAACGTAGTAGGCAGTATGAGCGCAGTCCCCATGTGTAGCTCACTTGAAATCTATCATTAGAGTAGATATAACATTATTTGTTGGAGTTGATGGACGTGTGTGTCTTGGATTATAGCTGGAAAAAAGGGATTTCAATCGAAGCAATATTGATCGAAACTTGAGTAAAGGTAGAACGAAGTAAGTTTGATTGAAGGCGGACGAACCAGGAAACAGAGCTGATCATACAAATTAGAAAAAAGGTTGGATGTAGAAGCCTTGGCTTGAGAAGCAAGACGTACGAATCTGTTAGTGTTCGAGTTGGTGAACAAACAAACTAGGCTCGAGTTGTTCGGTCTAGCATGCTAGGAGAGGCAAGTACAATTTGATAGCAAGACGGAAAATCATGACTAGATGGAAGAGACAAAATCGGTTTTTGAAAGAGAGGCAGACAAGCTTGCTTGATAGTAGACACGTGAGTGTGACTCGAAGTCGAGGTAGACAACCTAGTCTAGGCATGTGATTTATGAGCGAACTTGGATTGAAGATGGTCGTCCAAGTTGAACAGAGTCGGACTGGATGGTACAAACAATTGAGGTGAATAGAAGTGTTTAACGCTGAGCTAGATAAACACGTCTTGACTGTAGGAGGCCTCGAGCAAAAATTAGAACGAACAGGTTGGGAGGATCTAGGACATACGAGGTTGAGAGGGGTCAGGACGTTCAAATTTGGACCAAAACTGGACGTACAAGACTGGCAGAGCTGGTAGACATGTGCGTTGAGGCTGTGTTAACGAGCATGGATGAAATTAGGGCAGAAGAGTTGTAGCTGGACATGGTTCTACTCTTGATGTTGTATGAACATTGTTTTGAAGGGTGTATAGAATAGAAAGACAGACAAATGGGAATATGTTTCCTTCTTGCACCCAAAGTCCTTATTTGATAAAAAAAGGAACTTTGCTCTTCCTCTTCTAGACCGAACAAGAGGGATCTCTTCTCTTTCAAAATCATCGTCTTCTTATTGAATGGACTTTATAATTGCTTAGAAACATCCTTTGAGTGAAGTAATGCATGAAAACTTGAGTGAAAACATGAATAATTTCTTGTTAAAAAATTCAGAAATAATGTCTTCACTAAAAATGGTGTAGAATCCTCATACGGTGTTCATTATCGATGATCTACCCAAATTTTTTATGCCTAGGAGACGATATATCTTCCCATGCGTAGGATTTTGGGTTTTGAGGTTATTTAGGGCCTCAAAAAGATAGAACATAAAAAACTTAGGAAGAATTCAGGAATTTTTTCAGCTGGGAAATAGTTGAGAGTTTTGATCATATCTATTAGCTCGTTCGTCTGATTTTAATGATTTTTTTATACGTTGTAGGGGACATCCATACGAATAGATGGATATATAACTGATCCCTATATTCATTACCAATTGCTCCCAACTCCCAACTTTTTATGGGGTAATGCAAAATTGTCTCTGTCTAGCTTAATATGAAAACGTGTTTTTAAGCCTCTGGGCTATTTGCTTGAGTTTTGGGTACTTTATGAAATGTGTTTACATATTTAATCCACTTATATTCTGAAAATTCTTGTTGTAGCTTGAATTTCACATTTTTTATCAATTGGTGATTTACAGGGCGAAAGTAGAGAGGAACATAGCAGTATAGAGGTAGTGATTTGCTTTGCTTTCTTTAGTGACAACACCTATAGATGGTTGAATATTGTACTACTTGTTGGTAAGTCATATTTTAAAAAAACTCTCACAAGCTTCTGCATTCGTAGCAGGCTCTCCCCATCAAAGGAGGTGTAGTTGTAGTCGATTACCTGAATCTAAACAAGAGTCTCTTGCATCAGGAGCACCAGCATTGTAGTAGCAGAATTGGTATTAAGAGTTAGTTATTGAATTTGACATAAGATCAACCGCTTCTGAAACTGTGAAAATTCAAGAGATTGAAAAAATTGAAGAATTCCAACTGAGAGATTAATCTCCCACTGTGGTCGCCAAAATGTTTGTGGGGGAAAAATGAATTGAAGGGTATTTTAGTATAAAATGGGGATGAGCAGGTGAAAATTCGTCACATCCTTCAAACATTTGTACTGTTGAAATACTTTGTTTAGATTCGAGAGATCAATCTGTACAATCCTGACCTAAACCAAGCAATGGTCGTTCCATTCTTGATTCGGACACAAAATGAGAAGGAGAATGGTTGGTATTAGGGAGGAAAGCGAGAGAAGGTTGAGGTCAGAGTATCAGACTCCGCAGGATGTAATTGGTGTAAATAACTATGAACAATCGAGTGGTCGAGTTATTATGTGTTTTATTGTAAAACTCAGACTTGTTCTCGTGGTAAAACTTGCTTAATTATTTCAAAAACTTGTCTGAAACTTGTCCCCCTTTCGTTCAATCGATTGAACATCTATTTATATCATAGCTATTGTAACCACTCGACCTCTTTTCTGGAAGAAACTGTTGACGGTTGAGTATTGGTAAAGTGGAGAAGGTGGAGAAGGAGTTGATTTCTCGTGTAATATTTGTAGTGTTAAGCACTACTGATGTTAATCCAGACCTTCTCAATGGATCTCTTGACTGAAGACTCGTCTTACATGACTAGATGATGAGTCTGTCTTGCTTTACTTGACTAGTGAGTCTAGCAGAATAAAATAAATATGTCTTGCTTGACTAAATGATGATTCTAGCAGACTAGAATAAAATAAACACGTCTTGCTTGACTAGCTTGTGAGTCTAGCAGACTAGAAATATGTATTGATTTGTGAATATGGAATAATGTGTCCATTTTGGTCGATTTTGCATTGATAAGAGTATGCAACTAAACATAAAAAATTGTACGTGAAGCCTCATACAAAATATATGTGAGAGGCCTAGTATAACTTAGGATTTTTGATATTTTTTGAAACCCTAATTTATTAATCCAGAATACTCATGTGAAATAAAAAAAGGGAAGAACGTCCAATCTTGGTGTTCACTTGAAGATAAAGGGGAGACCAAGTTTTAGTCTTCACGTGAATAGGAGGAAAAGACCAAGGTCCTCACGTGAAGAAGAGGAAGAGACCAAGTTTGGTTCTCACATGAAGAAGAGATGAAAAGGCCATCTTGGTTCTCACGTGAAGAGAAAAGGAAGATACCAACTTGGTTCTCACGTAAAGAGAAAAAGAAAAGACCAACTTGGTTCTCACGTGAAGAGTCTCATGTCTTTTGTAGACACTCTTAGTTAACTTTTGTACTCAGCCTCATATGTCGAGTGTAAAAAAGGTAAAATTGTCATTTTTGACAAGAAGCAAGTCGTCAAAATTTATATAAGAGTCTAGACGTGGAAATTTTAATAAGAGTCTAGACGCTCTAAATTTTGATAAGAGTCTAGACGCTCAAAATTTTGATAAGATTCATATTTTACTCTTTGCACTCCGCCTCACATGTTCAGGGTAAAAGAGTAAAATTTTCAAATATTTGGAGAGAAGCATGATGTACATGCTAGGATTGAAGTCGTGCAAGTCTTATACCAAGAAGCAGGACGCATGAGAGGAAGCAAGACTAGTCCTCTTTGAAAATTAGAGTTATCCTTTAAATTCCAAAATTAGTGTTTGAGTTTTTTGACACGCTTTTGCAACATTTATAAGTGTTACAAAATTGTTTTTCAGACTATAAATAAATTTTAAAATGATAATTTTTTGTCACACTTTTTGCAACGTTATAAGTGTTGTGTATTCTGTTTCCAAACCCTAACTAGGGTTTGGGAACTTTGACACGCTTTTTGACACATTTATGTGCAAGTCAAACGTTCCAAAACCCTAAATTGATTTATTTTCAATTGTTTTTGCTTTAGTTGTCTCTTCAAGCAAAGGATTAATGCGATTGAGGTGAGATTTTTAGCTAGCAGAAGCTATGAAATTGTGTCTGTCACAATTTTGACATTTAAAAGCACAATTGTGGCACTTTAATGTATAAAGATATATATATATATTACTAGGTTAATATTACTTAATTTGAACATGAATATTAACGTAGGTAATTTTGGGGATTTAGTTGTGAAATATAACACCAAAATTATACTTAAATTGCTTTATACTAGTGGAAAATCTATATATGAGCTTTAGATTTTATGTAAAAATCATAAAACATCTGGGAATGTTGTTGTGAGCGCCAGTGTTGTTCTGGTGATTTTGAATATTGATTAAATTTCTCAATTTGACATATATGTTGGCAATACATATAGAGAGTAGACAGAGATAAGCGCCTGAGAGAGGGTAGGGATAAGCGCCTACTCAAAAATTCTTTTGCAGAACCTTAAAAACTTAGTATTTCGCAGACTGAGTCTTAAGAGATAATTTACTATTTTATCCTTGTCAAAAATTCACCAGCTACACCTTCGTTTCAACAAAAACGTTACTATCACTTTTGCTGAAATAAAGGGAACATGACATTTTAGACGATTATTTATGAAGATCGAAGACGACAATACAAGACATAAATTAACTACGTAAAACAAATTGATTTATTTCCAGTAACACTTCCATAAGCAGATATATAAATGTGGTTGGTATAGATTTTTCGTAACTATAGGATACAATGTTTTCTTTAAAAAAATCATTTCATCACAATCGATAGAAATCCTCGAAAAAAATACTATCACAATAAATTTTATCGCCACAGTATGCACGGAGGTCGAATGCTGATATTACTCCATAAGATTGGTCGACATGACACTAGACTGACATTGTTGTTTTTCATGTCTTACTATGAAACTTAAAACACTAATTGAACACACTTACAATCGTCTAGGTTTTGTAATAAAAACCTTGTCGATTTAATTTTGAAGTATTTGAGTCTGTTAAGTCGTAATTAAAACCATGCTGATTCTTGGTAAAAAATTGGCATAGAACGCTGCCCCTAACCCCTTTTCTCGTACTAGCAAACAAAATGCAAACAACAGAAGGTATATTAGTAATTGTAAAGTAAATTAGATTTTGTATAATATATAAGAAACTTAGTAATTAT
>JAJJMC010022854.1:5036978-5057651 GCA_023531435.1 Papaver californicum
TAAAGTAAATTAGATTTTGTATAATATATAAGAAACTTAGTAATTATAAAGTAAATTAGATTTTGTATAATATATAAGAAACAAAAGGGAATTTAGTCATTTTAACACTATTAGGACACTTCTTATCCCACCGTCATATATGGCTATTTTCTTAGCCTTCAAAAAAAAGAAAACAGTCATTAAAAATGTGTTAATTCAAAAGAACCTAGGGCTCTTAGTACATTATTTCTAAATAGACCCTCTAATTTAAACAATCTAAAAACATATGCACTAAAAAGAGAATGAATAATCTATTTACGGGAATGGTGGGTCTACCGAAAAATTATAGGACCCACGTTAAAAATATTTCATGTAGGAGCGGTTTTGGAGAAGTTTAAATCGGTGGTCAGTTAAGAATTTTGTTTTCAGTAATGGACAACCATCAGATAATAATTGAGAGACAATCAAAAGATCCTTACCCTCCAAGTTTAATCTCATCTATCTAAATCCAACGGTTTCCATTTAAGTTATGATCTTAGTTAATTTATGCTTATGATATAAATCCAACGGTTTCCATTTTGGTTGGCTACACAACGTATGCTCAATGAACCAAAATAAAGTATTATTCATCTTTTAATTATTTTTTTTTTCCTTTTCCGTTGTTGGTTTACCTTTTAAAGCTGTTCTCTTTTCCACTATCCTTTCCAAAGAGTCTGGGTTTTCAGCTCAATGAATTATGCTAGAGTTTATGTTGAAATGGATGCTAACAATGAATTTCCTGATTTTATTCTTGTTGTGTTTGATGGCAAGGAGTTTAAGGTTACTATTGAATATACTTGGAAGCCTCCAAGATGCAAGAACTGTTCTACTTTTGGACATTCAAATGCTAAATGCCCTAAGGCAAGTAAAATGGTATGTGCACCAAAAGTGAGGAAGATGGTTGAGAAAAGTACAGAGATAATGGAAGGAAATCTTAACCTTGCGAAACATGCAGCTGGTGTTGAAGGGTCTGGAATTGTTGAGAACATTATCCAGGAATTGGTTCCACCTAGTATGATTGAAAATGCAAATGCTCAAGGAAATGAATTAATAGAGGTTGCCATTAATGACTCTAATACAAGGGATAAGGCAGCATCAAGCGAGTGGACAACTTACACTAAAAATAAAAAGAATTCTAGACGGAAAAAGAATGCTTGTGTGCAGGTACCAACTTGTAAACTTAATCCTTATAATGTCCCAGATTCTGAGGAAAGTCAAGAAGCCAAAGAGGATGAATTGAGAGAAGAAGAGGTTCTTGGTGAGTGGATTTCTTTTAAAAGAAAGAAAGGCGCAGCAAAAAAGAAAAAAGGAAAGCAATCAGAGAATCCTGAGATCCCCCCTGGTTTTGAATCCCACAACAAGTTTCATGATCTAGAAGAAGAAGAAGAAAAAGAAGAAGAAGAAAAAAAAGAAGAAGAAGAAAAAGAAGAAGAAGAAGGGGAAATAGCCGCATCCCAGTTAGTTTCGAAAGATTCAAAAGTAAGCAACGCAAAGCCGTCCTCGTCCAAGAAAATTGCGGGAATTGGTATTAAATTGACCCTTCCATGCATAAAAAAGAAAAAGCCTCATAAGTCTAAAGTTCCTATTAAAGTCTCGGATGATAAACTCGTCGAGCTTGGTGCTTTATGGGGCTTAGAATTTCCATCTATAAAGAATAAGTGTGAAGAAATATTAAGTGATCGCGAGAAAAACCATAATGAGTTAATTATAGAAGATGTTGACAAGTCAACTAACTGACAATAGGCTTTTGTTCGGATTGGTAGGTTTCATTTGTTGTGTTGTTGATACTTAGAAACCTCTCCTTTTTAGTTTTTGAATTTGTTTTTGCTTTGTTTCTGTTGGCTTTTTACCTCTTGTTGGTTGTCTCCGCCCGCACACGGCTTGTGTGCCTTTTATTCTATTCTCTTTGATTGATCAAAAAAAAATATTCGAGAAACTGTTAAACAATCTCAAATGAGAAGCTCTATATATGTATATATATTGTAAACCCTTCCATGGTAATGTTTAACAACATGGGAAAGATATGATTGCTTTGTCTAACTCCTCTTGAACTTTTGATATACCAAAAAAAATAACCTTTTGTCAAAACTGAGAAGGAGGCAGTTGAATAACAAAATCTAACCCATTACACCATTTTTCAGTGAAACCATCTTCTACAAAACTATTTCCAAATACTACCAACTTACACGGTCAAAAGTCTTTTTCTAAATCAACTTTATAAATAATGTTTAACAATAATTTTTCTAGAATCCACAAATTCATTAACAATTAGAGTACCATCAATTATCTGCCTACCTTCAATATAAGCACATTAAACCAGAGATATGAGTTGGTTCATGACAAGCTTCAATCCAGAAGCTAACACCCTTGAGATGATTTAATAAAAACTAGTAAGTAAGCAAATAGATTTACAATTCTTGACAGTCTCTATATAGTTTTTAGGAACCAGAGAGATGGACGTAGAATTGCGCCTAGTGTCTATAAAACCATAATTATAGAATTCAGTAATGGTATTCATTAGATTACCTTTTAGGAAACTCCAACATTTAAAGAAAAACATAGTTGGATACCTACAGGCCCTGGTGCCTTATCCTGACTCAATTATTTGATAGCATTGTGGACTTCATCTTCAAAAAAAAATGGCATCTAGAAAAGCAGTTTCAGCTGAGTTAATCTAATCAAACTCAATACCTTCAACTCTAATAGTATGTTCTTCTATGAACAGATGATTATAAAAGCCGACAATATGTTCATACAACTGCAATCTATCAGAAGTTAGATCCCCATCAATATACAATTGTCTAATTTTATTATACATTCTTCTTGCGGAAGCAGTTCTCATGAAATGAGTAATATTTCTATTTCCCTCTTTTAACCATTTCGTCTTTAATTTAATTCTCCAAGAATTTTCCTCCATTAAGGTAATCTTCTCAAACTCATATTACTTCAAACCTAGGTATACCTTAAAAACAAAAAGAGTTTCACCATTCCTCCAATATATCAACAAAGCTATTCTCCAAAATAAAATTATTTCAAACCTAAAAGGACTAGGTCCCTAAGAAGCATCAAAAAGATATAAGGGAAGATGAATATGATCAGAAGTTCACTTAGGTTTAGCAAGTTGAGAAGCAAGAGGTAATTGGAGCTAAAATGAAAAAGTGATAAAAAACCTATCCAATCTATCTATGATATGATCACCTTGTCTATTAGACCAGATGTATCTAGCACCTTTCAGATGGAGACCAATAAGCCCACACTGGGCTGTAAACTTAACAAAATCTTTCATGCTCTTAGTAACCTTAGTGTAGCCTTCTTTTCATCATATTTTATAATGGTATTAAAGTCGCCACCAATACACCAAGGAAGTTTCCAGAAGCTGCAAACATTGTCCAATTCTTCCTAGAAACTTTGTCTTTCAGAAGGTATGTTTGTACCATAAAAATTTGTAGGGATCCAACGAAAATTATCCAGCTTATTAGAGCAAGCAATGCACATAGTAGATTCACAAACTAAATAATCAAAAACCTCCTGCAAGTCTTTGTTACATAAAATTATCAGACCACCAGAGCTACCAACAGATTGTTGGAATTCCAACCAAATTTATTTTTGCCATAAATTTGAGCAATATCGAAATCAGTACAATATATTTTTGTTTCTTGAAGAATGATGATAGAGGCCCTAGTTAACTGAATCATTTTATTGAGCACAGATCTTTTAACAGTTGATCATAAACTCCCTACCTTCTAAGATAAAATTTGAACACTTATTTAAAACCAGATGAGACCAAGTGTCTCATTTGAGACGTAAAATTATTTTTCCCACATCTTCAATATATTCCCAAATCTTTTACATTCTTTGATTGTTTTCTTGGGAATTAAACCTTACTAACAAATAAATGAGCAAATATTATCTGGAATATCTTCAACAGAAATTAAATCAGGTCCAAAACTGGGTAGAAAGGGCGGTATCATAGACAAAACAGAAACGTCGTAGTTTTCTGTCAAATTGTTAACAGGAACCATGAAAGAATCTTCTAGACCCATAAAGGGAACATACCTGATTTTAGGTTCCTCTAAGGAAGCTTAGACCCATTATCAATATCGATAATTGTACGTATTGTAAAGTCTTCCTTAATTTGCACCTTCTTTGGAGGAAAAAGCTCATTTGACTTAATCATAGGACCCTCAGAAGAAACTTTTCATAAAAGACTCAGTCGCCTAACGACTATATCATCAAATGGTCAATAATCAATCCCCTATAAATATCCAATTCAACTCATACCTTCTCTACACTTCAATCTCTCACACATATTTGTTCCAATTTAAAAGAAAACTCTCCTAAGTTTTCTGTAAAATGGCTTCTCAATCTCAAAATCAATCTGAGATTAGTCGTAAAACCAAAGTTCGTGATGAAAAATTTACAATAGCCGAAGATGAAAACATTTGCAGAAATTATGTTCATTTAATATAAGTTAGTATAAATGGTACATCTCAAACATGCAACACCTTTTGGGATAACATCTTTTAGAAATTTCGAGATGAAACAATAAACATCAATAATCGTGATAGGGATGGGTTGAAAGATTACGTTGTTCAAACTAATAAACAAGCAGCCTTATATCGACCCTAATATTGATTGACCCAATATATAGGTAGGGAATCCATGCCACACTCAATGCATGCAGTCAAGACTACCTAGCATTCCTTGAAAGCCCCTATCTTGGTTTTAGTTTAATATTTCTCTAATATATGCCTTGGTTGGTTTTCGTAAATACGCTGGACCAAAATAATTAATCATAGTTTTACAAAACAATGAAATATACTTGTATGAAGTTTTTTTGCCCATACGAAGATATTCATCGTTAGAATCCGTTGGACGCCCATAACCTATAATTCTTAGGGCCGATGTAACCTTTTGTTCTAGACTATAGCCTCTAACATTTAGTGCATCAAACTGATAATTAAATTCAGGTTGTACCTGGCAAAGCTCTTCAATAATGTTTATCACCATGTGCAAGGCTATACAGAATGGACGTGGGAAATCTCCATTAGAGTACACGCAATCGACATAGAAATAATTATGCATCATCTTCTGGTGGAAATCATCCCGTCCCCGAAACGTATATCTTCTTGTGAATACCTTTCTTGGCTCGGATGCTCTTGGTATATTCCTTGATGAATATACCAACATCATAGTATTGGTCAGTTCTCTATCTTCAGCTGACTTATCATCCAATTGTGGCACCACCCGAAGATAAGTTTGATGTTGTGATTTAAACCGATTCATAATAATTTGAACCTCTTCATCATCAAAAGAATATATTTATTGTGAAACTAAAAGTAAAATAAATAAGTAAAAAAGTATGAAAGTTGTGCAAAGAGTGATATGAGTTAAATAAAATTATAGAGGGTATATGTATAGTGATAGAAAATTTTACAGTTGGTCTGAATCTAGCCGTTAACGACATAATCTATATCGAGCGGTAGAGTCTCTATCGCTGGCGGTAGTCTAATAGAGACTGTGTCGATAAACACTTTTCCCATAGTAACGAGCCTAGACGGCATGTTAAACTAGCCAATTTGATTCCATGCATAGGAACCAACCTAATGCCCAACTGTATACCCAAGTCAAAAAGCTTGTTAACCTCGCTTAATTAATCACCCGAATAGGAACAGACCAAGTCTGCTGAGGTTTTTGCAAGATAGGTATATTGCTAATCATAGAAAGTGTTGGATTGATTTGATTGACGGAAAGAAATTTGCAAAAAGGCACGAATAGTTTGGAATAAGATAAGGTGATTAATGGTTTCACGCAGAAAAAATAAAATTTGTGCGAAATAAATAACGAGTAATTATGCATTTTGTTACAATTAACCTATTTTATCAAAATAATTAATTCATCTTTTAATGTTTGAAAGTTGAATCCCTTCTTTTTCCCTTAGGAACGCAATGATTTAGCATTTTCACATTCACACTTTCACAGCCATAAAGATTTTGGTCCCTTTACAATGATATATAAAAGGTTGTGAGGCTTTTGTTAACTTGTATCCTCGTATACATGTTAAGGTTTACTAAAACACCAGTCATTTATATTGAAAATTATGTTTTTTTATGTTGTTAACCTGTATCCTTGTATACATGTTAAGGTTCACTAAAACGCCAATCATTTACATTAGAAATAAGTTTTATTTGTTTTATTGCAGTGAAAACAGTAATTCTTTGCATTTGAAACAAGATTTGTTGTTTACAATGCAAGAAAACCCAATTTCTAGTAGAATAAGGCAAAAATACACATTTTCCAATACAAATGATTGATGTTTTAATGAACCTTAACATGTATACCGGGATACAAGTTAACAAAAGTCTTTTATCTTATTCTACTAGAAATTAGTTTTTCTTACATTGAAAACAACAGACCTTGTTTCTAATGCAAAAAATTACTGTTTTCCATTGTAATAAAACAAACAAAAAAAAATTCCAATGTAAATGATTATGATTTTAATAAATCTTATCAGGTTTAGGGGGACACAAGTTAACAAAACCCGGTTATAAATCTTGCGAAGACTCGGTCTAAACCATCTTTTTACTTTAGTGTTAGTGCAGACCATAACTCCAATTAAATAAGGGTGAGTTTGGCAGGTAATCTACTACTACCTAAACCCACTGAATCCAGTGACATAAGGTCTAATTGTTTCGGTTCTGTTACATATTGTTATCACTTATCAAAGCTTCCATCCTGATTCACACAACAAAACAAATAACACCATTGTTGTTGGGGTCCTCGGGGAAGCTCACAATTTGGATTGAATGTCCCTTCAAAATTACTACTAAATGCAGATTTGATAATAAGTCCACTCTCTTGACCTTTTTGGCAATCTCAAACCACCTCCCCGTATATTAAATGAGCAGTTTTTGTACAAGTTAGGACATTTATGGTTTACCAACCCAACAGATAAGGAGTCAAACAAACAAGGGTTGGTTCAGATCAAAGTTTTTAACTATGAGTATTGTTTTTTGCCTTTTGTTAGACCAAGCACTACGATGAGATATATGGTTGGCTATAACTATAATCTAGCTAAAGGCAAGTATATAAGACATCGTTTGATTATAATTCGGTTAAAAAATTTTGTTTTGTTAGAAGTGGGATCACATCTAATCCTAATTATAGTCAAGCCATAAAAACGGATACCAAATATCCGTCAAAAAACAAAAAAGTGTCCCACTACTTTCCTTTATATTTCTGCTTTATTAGTGTGGTCCAAAAATTATATTGACGGATACTAGGTATCCGTCAGTATAGTGCGGGATAGATGCCTGATATCCGTCTCAACAAGCCAAACATAGCTTTGCTCTATAGTAGGACTTTTTAGACCCCTCTATGGCTTGGCTACGATTAAGCTATAACCAAGCCACATCCCAAACAGTAGTACTTGGCCTTATCACATCAAATGCAAATGAAAAACTCATTTATTAAGAGACATATAGCCGATATTATTGTAATATAATAGTAAAGTCATTAGTTGATAATACCAACGGATTGAGTTTGAAACTTGTCAGTACCAAATTTGTTATTGATTTAAATTTCGTATACCACGTGACCAAAGGTAACTGGTAGGCATATAATTTCGTAAGCCACATGACCAAAGGTAACTGGTTTCGTATGCCACTTGACAAAAGGTAATATGCAACCCCCACGGTAAACTAACTGTTATATATTCCGGGAGAGATCTTATTCTTCTTCTAAATACTCATCAAGAGAAACTACAACTAACTAGCTGTGTGAGAGAGAGATGGTTAACTTAATTGAAGCACAGAAACCATTGTTGCGTGGTTTAATGAAGTTAGCTGGTTTGATACCACACACAGTAAAGATTGAGCAAAACACTGTAATGAACTTTTGGGTTCCACCCGAAACCCTTAAAGAAAACAAGAAACAAAACAACAAACCAATTGTGGTTTTGATTCATGGTTTTGCTGCAGAAGGTATTGTAACATGGCAGTTTCAAGTGGGTGCACTAACTAAAAACTATAGAGTATACGTTCCTGACCTCCTTTTCTTCGGCGGCTCAACAACCGACAGTGCAGATCGATCACCTTGTTTTCAAGCTGACTGTTTAGTTACAGGCCTTAGGAAACTAGGTGTTGAGAAGTGTACTATTGTAGGTTTTAGTTACGGTGGAATGGTTGCTTTTAAGATGGCTGAGAGATATCCTGACCTTATTCAAGCTATGGTCATTTCGGGTTCAGTTCTAGCAATGACTGATTCAATCGGTGACGACTGTTTAAATAGACTAGGATTTTCTTCATCGTCAGAACTGCTCTTGCCTAATTCTGTTAAGGGACTTAAAGCTCTTCTTTCTGTTGCTGTTCATAAGAAACTTCGGTTCCCTGATCGTCTTCATCGTGACTTCTTAGAGGTTCGCTATCATCTCGAAAACAACTATGTGACGACATGTAAATGAAAAACACAGAGAATGCATGATCATCCTACCACTATTATTGTAGCTCGGAAAAATTGGGGTTTGACATGCAACCTCACCGCCTATACTGTGCCTAAGCTCATTTTTTGTTGAAATTTTTGTTTACTAATCGTCTGTTGATCCCACAGGTTATGTTCATGAATAGGAAGGAAAGAGCAGAACTTCTTGAAGCTTTGGTAATCAGTAACAAAGATATTACCATTCCGAATTTCACACAGGTATATTTTCAGAAATTGCATTCAAACTCCAAATTTCAGAAAATTATTGAATGTATTTTTTCTTACAGAGGATACACCTACTTTGGGGAGAGGAAGATCAAATATTCAACCTAGACCTTGCTTCAAACATGAAATGGTGAAGAAAACACCCTCTCTATTAATTCTCTTATGAATCTTTGCGTTTATAAGACAGTTGTGGCCTAGACAGACCTTAATTGATGCTAACTAAGCTTTAGCTAAGCTGGTGGTGCTTATGATATCACTTACATACTAAGACTAATTCTACTCCTATTATAGGCAACTGGGAGATAAAACAACTTTACAAGGTATAAAGAAAGCAGGTCACCTGGTTCATCTCGAACGACCTTGCGTCTTCAACAAATGCCTTAAAGAATTTCTTGCATCTCTGTATGCAGAAGACGGAAAGCAGCAATGAGTTTCAGATCTATATTCTCTGCCTACCTCATCAACTACATTCTATTCTGCAGCAACAACAACTACCGAATCAACGATATGTTAGTTGATGAAAGTTCTATGTCTTGTATTCAATGCCGGGACGCAAAATTACCACCCTTCTTCTCTTATATGTTTCTCTTTTTGTGCTTTTGTAGCACCTTTTAATAAAACTTAAACCTCGCTAATTCAAAAAAAAATAAAATAAGTAGCAGTTTCCTCAGTAATTGCATCATTTACTAGTACTCCAAACAAGAAGTGTAATACTTGATAACAACAAGAGATTAAAGATTTAAGGTTTCCTTTATAGTTATTACACATTTTTATCATTACATAAATTCATAGATATGTATAATGCCATGAGCATCGTATTCGTGGTAAATATGTTTAAGCTGGTGCAGGAGATACACCTTGCTTAGGGGGAGTTGGGGATACTGGTGGCTTTGGAATGTAGGGCATCAGAGGAGTGCCATGCTGAATTGGTCCTGACTTTATGGCGGCTTTCGAAGTCGGTACAGGATCAATAGGAGAGTAATCCTCTAGATTCACATTTTCATTAGTTTCTCCTTTGCTCTTAGGATTGCTTGGACTATAAATTTTCTCCTGGGAAGAAACAAAAAGTAACAAGAATGATTTCTAACATGTTAACCTGCTTTAATTTTTGATCCAGCATAATTTGCATTAGGATTACAAATTGAACCAAATATTCATTGTGCAATAAAGACTAGACCAGTTACCAGAACTTTTCTGTTATGTGCCATCGTTGCTATGCTGCTACTCTTGTGGCTGAGGAGCACAATCCCTGCACAGAAGTTGTAAACTACTCTGAATATTGGCATACTAGTTGTGGTGAGACGATCAAATTTAAGAACTTAGTCTTTTTACTCTTTAGAGTTATATTTACACGCCTATGAGAAATTAGTGCTCGAGTCTAGTAGGAACCTGAAAAACTCTATTCAGTTTCAGATTTTCAATTTTCAGATATTAGCATAAACAATCAACTCAAACCGGCGTGTTAAGGTGATGTACCAATATGATCACAGACTAAACCTTAACGGCACATTTGGTCAGCATGCAAGAATCCAAAAGCACTAGTCTATCCTTAAATAAGGCAGGTAGAGGTGAAGGCCTCAAAGGAACCCCATTCCTGGAGGTATTATCCCACTCATGTCATTCAAAAATGGCCCAATTGAACCCACATTTTACCAAGCATTAGAATGCAAGTCCTTGCTTCAGAACTAGGTTCCATCAAAGCGATTAGCTCAGTAGCTAGGCTACAATGTATGCAAGGGATTCAAGGTGGTACAAAAGACAGACAGAAAAACCCCCCTTCCTGTGGAGACACATTCTCAATTTCTCATACGCCATATCCCAAATAGTGCATCCCAGCTTTACTAATCAAACCGATTCAATCTCCAAATTTCTAACCATATACTACACAAGTTCAAATGAAGGGATAGTTTGACAGCTTCCTAATAACCAATTCTCTGGAAATGAAAGGGATAGGAATTCTAAATCATGCAGTGCAATAAGGCAAAGTGAGCTAATTGGGTGTTTAAACAAGGCACAAATGACATTGTGGATTAATAAAAAGCAAGAAATTTCTGCATATAGACACGAATTAGAAAAGGATCAAGTAAGAACCAGTAAGGGAGGAGAATACAACTTACCAGGAAGTGATAAGCATTTGCTACTGTTGGTGTTAGTGATTACAATGAAGATGAATAAAACCCATCTAACACAAGAAACCCTTTTCATCATCATATATAACAAGTAATCTAAATCAAACCCAGACCGAGTAATTTAAGAAACAAGAAAATATCTAATAAATGTATCTGAGCATCACCACAATCATCAAACACCTTTTTATAGTACTCAACCCATGAAAACCAGTTCAAAAAACAACCAACCAAACAAGTCTTCTACCACTGTGTCACTACACAACTTGAAAAGTCGGCCAGAAAATCCGTGAAGAAGCAAGAATATAAGATAATAAAAACAAGTGTATCTTCTGTTTCTTAACGACTTATGTCCGAGTTTTTTAATGAAAAGTTGAAGAAGAATGAAGGAGACTAGAAGACTATTACCATTACCTTGTCATGATCATCTTATCTGGTTTATGTTTGAAGTGTTTCCTTTTTGGATTTCTTCTTTATTACATTACATTACATTACATTGTCATTAATGGCATTGGAGTATGCAGCAGCATGCAGCAGAGAGAATTGAATGCTAGGTGTGTTGGAAAAAAGGGCCAACTGATTCAAAAAATAAGGATAAAATAAGCTAGCTTTATTGAAGGGCAAAACTTGAAGGCAGTTAGCCACGTCTATGAGTTGTCTCGGTTGCCTCCATCTTTTCTTTTGTCCTGTTTTCAAGACTCACTAGTTGCCTAGTAGTGTAAATTGATTTAAACTACTACTGCAAAATCTTTAAAAATTGCCCCACTCACCCAAATACAATCTTAAACGGTAAACCCCACTATGTAACAGATCCATACATCACTTCTTTCAGTTTCTTCACTGACCAAGAAGAAAACACAAAAAAGTATTCCGTTGCCGGGACTTGAAACCGAGTCTTTCGGGCGAGAGCCAAGTATCCTGTCCACCTAGACTACAGTGGATACATGGTAGACCTTTGGAATAAAGGTTTAAGATTATTCCTCAGGTTTAGTTTTTGGGATGGGTCATGGGTATAATATTCAAGTAAAGTGTTATCTTAGAATAAGTGTATTGCCTCCTCGGGAAAAGTTTAATGCAGTTAATTTTTTTTTATTTTAAGCCAATATAAATAGGGTAAATTGGTAAATTGGCTAGATAAATCGGTATAGTTACATGTTTGTCCATTGTGGCAGAGTTTTTAGTGAACGACATAATCTATATCGCACGGTATAGACTCCATCGTCAAACGGTTATCTCATCCAACGGACCTAAATGAATCCCCCTATAAATATCAAATTTCAAACTCAATTCAACTCACACTTTCTCTACACCTCAATTTCTCACACACATTTGTGTCAATCTAAAGCAAAATTGTCCTAATTTTTCTGTAAAATAGCTTCTAATTCTCAAAATCAAGAAATTAATGCTAAATCCAGAATTCATGGTTCAAAATTTACAATAACCAAAGATTATTTTCTACAAAATAGCTTCTAATTCTCAAAATCAGGAAATTAATGCTAAATCCAGAGTTCGTGGTTCAAAATTTACAGTAACCAAAAGATTAAAGCATTCGTAAAAATTATGTTCATTTCACAGAAGATAGCAACAATGATGCATCTTAAACAGGCAACATTTTGTGGGATAACATATTTAATAAATTTAAAAATGAAACAATGAACATCTATAGTCGTGATAAGGAGGGGTTGTCAGGTCGCCTCCAAAAAATCAATGAACGAGTTGTTGTTAATGTCATGCAAATCACTCATGCTAAAGCGAGTGGTGAAGTCGAAATTGATCTGGTAAATTATATTAAATTCTAAAAAAAATTAATGAAAAAAATCAATTTGTATGTGATCTTTAATAAACTTGTTTTTGTAAATTACAGGATCAAAAGTGTCGTCCGGACTGGCACCACAAAAACGATCAACAATCTGAAAATGAAAGTTGTTACCATATCTTAAAAGTGCTTCCCAGGTATAATCCTTTGCTTTTAGCAAATATGCAGCAAGTTCCTGAAAGATCATCATACTCTCCTTCTACCTCTACACCAAATTCAAGTCCCACTTTAACATTTTCTTCACTGAATAACCCAGGAAATCCGTTCAATCTCAATGCAGCTAATAACAACAAACGAAAAAATTTAGAAAGAACCACAACATAATTAGCCAGAAAATTATCCCAAAAAAAAGAGTCTGAAGATTTTAACATGATCTAGTTTATAGATCACCAACCGACAACCGAAAAACAGAGATTAAAAATTAAACAAAACAAGTGTAGAATGAGTGAGAACAAAAAAGAACGAAATCGGTGAATAAATTTGACCCGAATAGCCTACCCAAAAGGTGTCAATTGGTGTGATTTTATGCTTGACTTCATCGAAAGTTGTTATAAGCTCGGAAGTATGTTAAAGTCATCAAAAAAATTCTAGCTACCCTGTAAATCACTTGCGCTGATAACAAACTCCTCTGAAGCCCTTATAGTTTCACGCAAACTTTCTAGTGGTGTTAAATAATCCATGTTATAATCATACAATTTCCAGTAAATCAATAGAAAATATATATTAACCCTTCAACTCCTCGTCATCTTTTGCAAAACAGATTATGTTATAAAAAAACTACAAAACAAATAGACCGAATGAAAAGAAAATAGACCGAATGAAAGATCAAATAATAAATAGAAAACTAAAGAGAATTTTTTTTTAGAAGAACCGTAAGAAACAAAGAGAATAGGGAAAGAGGGAAAGAAAAAGAGCAGCAAAAGAGAGAAGGGGAAATAAAGTTAAGGTTTTGAAAAAAAAATACTCGAAAGGTTTGTAAATCATTTATAGGTATTCGTCACCCACTCGGTTTTGGTTGCAGCAAAAACACAACAAAAAAATATAATAAGGAGTAAAATTTTAAGGTGACCAAATTTGGTATATAAAAACCAAACTCATAAGTTGGAATCCATAAAAATTCCATATTCAATAAAAATGAAATAAAAACCCCACACTTAAAAAAAAAATTAAATTAGATCATTTCAATTTTCTAATAATACCACAATTATCCTCCTCATATAAATCTTTTTCTTTCTTCTTCTTTTCTTCTTTTTTTTCTTCTTCTTCTTTTTCCACCGAATCCCCCTTCTCTTCCTCCGCCATCACCACTAGCACCGCATTCCATGTCATACCGCCGCCAAATCACTACCATCCCAGATCTGCAACAAATCTCCTCTTTTTTCTCCTCCTCCCTACCAACACCATCAACACCTTCTCTTTTCTCTCCCACTATATCATGTTCAGATCTGACACCAATAGCACCTCTGTCACCAGTAAACCACTACAATATTCAGATCTGCAACCAACATCACCTATGCCTCCTCCTCCCCCATCACCACTTCCATCACCTTATTTTCTTAGTCCCACACCACTATCAAACCTAATATCATGTACTGATCCTCTATTAACATCACCTCCGCGGATCCGCCTTATTTTAATTTCCTATTATAGTACAAAAAAGTAGAATCAACCAGAAAATGATGATACATCATCATCGTCGAAATCAATGTTGTGTTGGTGAAATGATAAAATTATGTTGAAACCAAATTAACAACGTTGAAGTCAATATTTTTGTTGGTGAAACAGTAAGTTTTGTTGAAATATGATTTTTTTCTATTTTTTTTATCGTGAAACCAAAGGTTTAATAGTGAAACAATAAGTTTATATTTAAATCAAATTTGGTTTCAACTGATTTTTTCCTAGTTTATTCGGTCCGACTTGGAAGTTGGCGCGTTTGGTTTCATTGTTGAAGTTGTGTTGGTGAAATGACAATTTTATGTTGAAACCAAATTGGTTTCAACATATTTTTCCCTTGTTTTTGTCGTTGAAACCAATGTTATTGGTCATATGGTTAGTTTTTGATGGTGGTGTTGCTTGTTGGCGGTTGTGGTGGTTGGTAGTGGACCTAGTGGTGTTATTGATGGTAGGTGGTGGTGGGATAGTGCTGGTATTGGAGGTGGTTGTGGTGTTGGTTTTTGGTGGCAATGGTGATTTTTGGTGCTGATGCTGATGATGGTGCTGGTTGGTGGTAGTTGGGTGGTGCTGGTGTTAGGGGTGGAGATGGTGTTGTTGATGGTGGTTGGCGATGGTGGTTTTAGTTGGCGACTATGGTAGCTTCGATGGTGGTGGTGGCGATGATGGTGCTGGTAGTTGGTGGTGGTGGTGTTGGTTGGTGGTGGTAGGGTTGTCCTTGTTGGATATGGTTCTGGTTATTGGTAACGACGATGGTGGTGGTGCTACTGTTGATTTTAGCACTAGTTGACAGTGGTGTTGTTTGCTGGTGATGTTGCTAGTTGGTGTGGTGGGGAGTTGGTGTTGTTAGTGTTAGTGGTAATAAGAGAATAGAGATTGGGATTGTTGTATATGCCTTGAATACTTTTAAGTATTCTGATTGGGCTTGTCCCTTATACCTGACCCATTAGTACATTATCTATCTAGGTTAGATATAAGGAGAATGGATCTCCTTATCATAGAGAGAGAAACTTATGTTATTCTAGAGAGATGGAGAGTGTGAGACACTAAAAAGGGGGATAGGGTTCTTGAGATGGGATTCAAGTGGAAACCTTGTAAACTTGTTTGATACATAGTGGATTAATGTCATTATCTTCGCAAGAGGATGTAGATCATCTTGATCGAACTACTATAAATCCTTGTGTTGTGTATGCGCTTGATTACTTTGATTTTATTTTTATTTCATATCTTGATTGGAATGTGCTATCTTGTGCCATTTGCTCTAATAAATTAGTATCATAGCTCTGGGTAGGAGCGATCTACAATGGCGGCAAAGTATGAGATTGTGAAGTTTGATAGAAGAAATGATTTCAATCTATGCAAGTTAAAGATGGGAACGATTTTGGTACAACAAGGTTTAGTGAAAACTTTGAAGGGAAAAACGGCTCTTGCAACAACATTGAAGGATGAGGAAAAGGAAGAACTCATGGAGAAACTACATGGACTAACTTTGTTGTGTTTGAGCAATGAGGTCTTGAGAGAAGTAGCGACGGAAACGACTCTAGATGGGCTATGGAATAAAATGGCAAAGAAGTATATGACTAAATCCGTGGCTAATCGTCTTTATCTTAAAAAAAAATTACATACTCTTAGAATGCATGAAGGAATGTCTATTATAGATCATATCGATGATTATAATAAAATTCTCTTGGATTTGGCAAATATTGGTGTGAAAATTGAAGATGAAGACCAAGAATTAGGATTGCTTTGTTCCTTACCACCATCTTATGATAACTTTGTTGATACAGTAATGTTTGGAAAGACTACAATTTTCATGGAAGACGTTAGGCCAGCTTTGAACTCAAAGGAGTTGAAGAAGACCGATATTGATGGTAAAAAGAGCTCGAGAGATGGGTTTTTTATAATAGGAAGAACAAAACAAAAGGGTGGTTTATATAAAACTAGATCAAAGTCTAAGTCTAAATATAAATCTAAATCGAGTAAATTCTAATGCTTTCATTATAAGCTACAAGGGAATTTCAAGAAGGATTATACCGAAAGGAAGAATCTTGAGAAGAATACAAATCAAGGTAGTGCAACAAATGTTGAAGAAAAAAGTGATGATATAAAGGTTATCACGGTTTATACCGAAAGCTCGGATAGTGGGTGGATTATTGATTCCGGTGGTACTTTTTATATGTGTCCTCATAGAGATTGGTTTACTACTTATCAAGCTAGAGAAGGTGGTAAAGTTCTTTTGGGAAACAATGTCACTTGTAGAGTGGTGGGTATAGGTACAATTCAAATTACGATGCATGATGGTATAGTGAGGACTTGAACCAAGGTTAGGCATGTTCCGGATTTGAGAAAATGGTGGGTGTAGGTACAATTTAAATTAAGATGCATGATGATATAGTGAGGACTTTAACCAAGGTTATGCATGTTCCGGATTTGAGAAGAAATTTGATTTCTTTGGGTAAACTTGATTCAAATGGTTGCAAGTATCAAGGTGAAGATGGAGTTATTCGGGTCTCAAGAGGAAGTCTTACAATTATGAAGGGCGAGAGAATTAATGGTCTTTATACACTACATGGCACTACTGTGACAGGGGATGCAACTGTATGTTCTTCAAGTTCAGAAGATGATACTATCAAATTGTGGCATATGCGGTTACGGCATATGAGTGAGAGGGGGTTAGCTGTTTTGAGCAAGCAAGGGTTGCTTGGTGGTCATAAAACGGGAAAACTAGACTTCTGGTGATCATTGCGTCTTTAGGAAACAATGTAGAGTCAAGTTCAGCACAGTTATTCATAACACCAAAGGTATTTTGGATTACATTCAGATCTTTAGGGTCATTATCGGGTGGAGTCACATGGTGGTGGTAGATATATGTTAACATTCATTGATGATTTCTCAAGGAAAGTATGGGTTTTCATACTTAAGCACAAAGATGAAACTTTTGTCAAGTTCAAGCAATGGAAGACTATGGTTGAGAAACAAACCAGTAGGAATATCAAGTGCTTGAGGACAAACAATGGTTTGGAATTTTTTTTGGGTGAGTTCAATGAGTTCTAAAATGAGGAAGGGATTGTGATACATCGCACATTCAGAAAAACACCATAACAAAATGGTGTTGCAGAAAGGATGAACATAACCATAATGGAGAAGGCAAGGTGCATGCTCTCCAATACAGGGTTACCAAGGGTGTTTTGGGCAGAAGCTTCTAACATTTCAGCCTATTTAGTGAATAGATCTCCATCAACTGCTATTGAGTGAAAGACTCCAAATGAAGTTTGGACAGGTTCACATGCTAAGTATGAAGACTTGAAGATTTTTGGATGTCCAGCCTATGCTCATGTGAATGATGGGAAGCTAGATCCTAGAGCAAATAAATGTATATTTCTTGGGTATGCAAAGGGTGTGAAAGGGTACAGGTTATGGTGTCCTAAAGAAAGATCAAACAAGTTTCTTATCAGTAGAGATGTGACATTTGATGAGAAATTTATATTGAAGCCAAAGAATGAAGAACTAGATGGAAGAGGTGAAGAGAGTGTTAGTGATAAGATGGAGCTTGGTGACCATATGGAATTTGAGATACAATTTCATGGAAACAATGAGATTGTTGTTTCTGATGAGGGTGATCAAGAAATTGTGCAAGTGCCTGCCCAGAAAGAAGAATCACAAGATCATCAATACAATCTTGCAAGAGACAGAGTGAGGAGGCAAATCAGACCACCTTGCTTATTTGGTTGTGCATGCATTTGTAGTGGGTGAGAGCATAAATGGGGATGATCGAAGTACCTATCAAGAAGCAATCAATGAAGAAGAATCAGCAGAATAAGGAGCTTCTATAATTGAAGAAGTTGAATCTCTTGACAAGAATGAGACTTGGGAGATAGTTGCAAGAACTATGGGACAAAAGATTGTGGGAAGCAAATGGGTCTTCAAGAAGAAAGAAGGTACTTCAAATGGTGAAGGAACAAGGTTCAAAGCAAGGCTTGTGGCAAAGGGGTTTACACAAAGAGAATGAATTGACTAGAATGACGTATTTTCTCCCGTTGTTAAACATAATTCTGTTATAACATTACTTTTTATAGTTGCTTTGAATGATATAGAGTTAGAGAAACTAGATATTAAGGCAGCTTTCTTTCATGGTAATTTGGAAAAGCATATTTATATGCAACAACCAAAGGGGTTTGAAGTTCATGGAAAACAAGATCATGTATGTTTGTTGAAAAAATCTTTATATGGGCTAAAACAATCTCCAAGGAAGTGGTATAAGCGTTTTGATACATTTATGATTACAAATGGCTATGAGAGGAGTAAGTATGATAGTTGTGCATATCATAGGAAAATCTAAAATGGTACATTTGTGTATTTGCTCTTGTATGTTGATGATATGTTGATAGCTTGCAAAGACATGTCAGAGATACAGAAGTTGAAAGTGCAATTGAGTAGTGAGTTTGAACTTGGACGCATCGAAGAAGAGATTGGGCATGGAGATTCATAGAAACCGAGATGAAGGCAAGTTGTAGATACATGGGAATTCCCGGGAAGGCTCATTGGCAAGCTTTAAAGTAGATTTTGAGGTATCTAAGGGGTAGTACAGATGTCGGCTTAGTGTTTGACAAACACTATGGTGATTCAACAAATATTGTGGGGTATGTTTATTTTGACTATGCAGATGATCTTGATAGAAGAAGGTCATTCACAGGTTATACTTTCACATTGTGTGGTAGTACTATCAGTTAGAGGTCGATTTTACAAAGTACAGTTGCATTATCTACAACTGAGGGAGAGTACATGGTAGCTGCAGAAGCAATGTAGGAAGGTATATGGTTGATGTGTTTAGTTGGTGATGTTGGTTTCAAGCAAGAGAGTGCATCTCTGTTTTGTGACAGAACGAAGTACATCGATGTTAGGTATCATTTTATCAAGGATGCAGTTGAAGAAGGGAAGATAGTGATGCTAAAGGTTCCTACATCGGATAACCCTGCAGAAATGTTGATGAAGCCGGTTCCAAGTATCAAGTTCAAGCATTGCTTGGACTTGGTTAGTGTTGGGAGGTGCTGAAATCCCTTGTAAGGGCTGGGAGAAGACGATGATAGAGAATGATAAAGTTGTTTGCAATCAGATTATGACTTGATGATGGTATTCAAGTCAATGTGGAGATTTGTTGTATATGCCTTGAATACTTTTGAGTATTCTGATTGGGATTGTCCCTTAGACCTGGCCCATTAGTCCATTACCTATCTAGGTTATATATGAGGAGAATGGATCTCCTTATCATAGAGAGAGAAACTTACATCGGTGTATTAGATCAGGATTTATATGGATAAAAATAGATGTTAGTTTACCTGAATCTAGTGGATTTATAATGTTTCTTAAAAGATTCTTATAGATTTTTATAGATACATAATTTTGGATTATAATGGATGAAATAGAATTAATTTTATAAAAATTGAAGTGAATTATCAAATTGTAGTATAGTTGAAAAAACCAATGTCATCATGTTTCCCTTTCAGAAAAACCCATTAATAAGTTGAGGTGGTGGTCGTGGTGCTGGGTGTATGTGGTGGTAGCGACGGTGATTGGTGGTGGTCGGTGTCGATGGTCAATGGTGGTTGTTGTTGCTGATGGCGCTGATGCTGGTTGGTGGTGGTGGTGGTGATAAAAAAAAAGAAAACCCAAAAAAAAAAATTGTCCATTGAAACTCTTGTGGTCTGGGTTGAGATTAATATGAGATAATAATATACATATTTTGACTACATATATCCATAAAAATCCTTAAATATCTTGTACCTCAACTATCTTAAGAAATCTTAAATGAATTGAATACCTAGGATATTCGTGGAATCTTAAAAATCCAATTTGAATACCATGGATATTTAATGATTCCTTATACATCCTAATTGAATACCTAGAAATTTTTAGGATTGTTAAATATCCATGCAAATCTTAATCCAATATACCCATGTTATGTTATTCTAGAGAGAGAGTGTGAGGCGCCAAAAAGGGGGTTAGGGTTCTTGAGAGGGGGTTCAAGTGGAAATATTGTAAACTTGTTTGATACATAGTAGAACCATTTCATCGTCTTCGCAAGTGGATGTAGATGTTGGAGAATATTCCTGTAACAGTAAGCAAACTAAACAGAAACTTAAAAAGAGTTAAGGGTTAGAACAGATAACACACTTCAGACAACCACACAAGCACAGAGAGATGGAGTCGCTGATGTAGTTTTAAAAGTGGTATATAAAGTGTTCGATTCTCGAACTTGTGAAGGTAATGATTTTAGAAAATAATGGACTTAATCTAATTAAATAAAAATCAGGAAAATAAACTAGAGATGATTTTTAGAAA
>JAJJMC010022854.1:5066282-5096931 GCA_023531435.1 Papaver californicum
GAAGGATTGAGGAGTAATTGGAGATACAACTCCAATGTATCCACCAATGTAAATGCTTGGAAACTCAATTGGGGTGATGATCGCCTTAGTCAAATTTGGAACAATATCCCGGTTGCTATTTGGTGGAGTATTTGGAGGGAGCGGAATGCAAGAATCTTCGCCAACAAAAGGAAAAGATTGGAAAGTTTAATTAGAAGCGTTAAAATTCAAGCTTTCTTTTGGGCCGAATCGAACACAAAAGTGCTAGGTTTAACCGCCAATATGGTTGTAGCTCTTTGGGACTCTCTATTTCGGCACCATTGATGGTTGTATTTTGTTTTTAGCTTTTTGTCTTTCCTCTTTCTTTGTTCCTCATAGTTTTTGTCTTGGTTCATTGGGTTGAGGTACCCCCTAAGTACCCTCTCTTTTTCAATGAATTTCCTTTTGACCGATCAAAAAAAAAAATGACACTAGCGATCTAAATTTGAAACTCGGCACAACACTAAATTTATTTAGCAATTAATATTTTTTTTATTTTTTCTATTTGTATAATAATTTTTAACCATCAAAACACGTGCTTGTTTCGCACCTCAAATTATGTTGAAAACTAGAAAATTGTCATTACAAAATACATAGTTGGAATTTTCGTTTTGCTTGATAAATTTTAAATTCAGCCTGTGGATTCAATGATGTTATCACTCTATTAAAGATACGTTTGCAGTTTGTTAAAATATAATGTTGATGTTTGTTGTCCTTGTGCCTTTCTCAGTCGGGCTTAATCAACAATATGTGGTAGACTCAAACTGATGATAACTTCGTTGGTTTAAAGAATATCAAACTTTGAAATGTAAATACATGTGCACTCAAATTTAGTACCTATATACATACATAGATATATATATACATATGATTGACATGTCTAAGTCTATAAAAATTAGACAGGCTGGTTTGGTGGGGAATATGCGGTGGGCGCATGCATTGTATATATACTCGACATGATCACAATAAGCAGCTTAGCATGCAGTAATGTACGTTCTTCAATTCTTCATCATATCCTTTTCACCCATTGCAATGTTTTGCTGTGAGTTCACGGGTAGGAATATAAAGAATAAAAGCCATAGAAAGAGAGAACTGAGAAGTCGTTGGACCCCTTTCTACATCAGTCCCCTTCACTTGAAAATTTTCAATTTCACTTCCATATATCGATTTTTCTATTGGTTGCGCAAAACTGGCATTGGATAAGATATGCATTCCAGAGAAGTGGTAGAGATAGAAAGATGGGATCTGCAAGTGATGTCTTAAATCAAGTGCATACTTTTTGCGTGATATATATTCTTATGTTTGGGCTTGTCTTTGACATCTTCTGGTATTTAACATAGTCACATGCACCAAGTGTTATTTTTGGAATGACATTGAACACAAGAAAATAAATAAATCAGCCATCAAGAAACAAATTTTCTTCCAACAGAGACCAGAGATTCATTCTATGCCATAGCGATAAGGTGAACGCTTCTGTCGTAAACGCCCTAATCATTTTTAAGCAGGTTACCTGTTTGACTAAAAATGAATAATCAACAAAAGCACCCTACATCACTACCGTCGAATAATAAGTTGTGATCGATAAGTGTTTCTTCTATCATTTTGAGATTTTTTTAGTTAAATTATACCATGGAGCTTGAACGAGAATTAACCAGTTTTCATGAATTAGCACGTAAAACCTTTGAGGACCACCATTACGCTACAGTTGTTTAAATGTACCCCTTCGGCAGTGCTACATTTCCCCATTCCTTCCCCATAAATTTCTCACATGAGATGTTAGATTTTAGCCCATTAATTTTCTCCTTTGAGATTAACAGGGAATTCTTTTGTATGGTATTAGACCACTGTCTCAATAACATCTCATGGTGGAAAATTTTGGGGGACATAGCTAGCATTTTCGGTACCCCTTTTAGTTGTGTCAGATGAAATAGTATTATCAAGGAAAGAACTGTTTGATAAAAATTCGACTGTCAAGGGATTCCATTAATATATACTAGTAGGGTATTTTTAGCATCAGCAAGACAGGAAAGTTGGTCATTGTCGACATCCATGGGTAAAGAAAGATCTTATTAGCAAAAAATGTAGACCGCAATAATGTTATTTTGATGGGTAGTTTTTGCAAGGTCTCTCTTTGTTACGTATACAGAGAGACTTGAGGAGTAGAAAAAAGCAAAATGGATTTATTACTTCACAACAACTGAACAAATGATTTGTTCATGATATTGCTTGCCTCCCCGTGAGTAGTTGAATGAGACTTCAACTTCAAGAGAGGAGCCAAAATCAAAACACACATTTTGCAGTCCCCCCCACACACTCCATAACCCTACCATTACATGATAAGATCTCCTCCTCCTACTCCCATATAGAGACAACTCCATAGCCGGCCACCTCACATGCCCCCACTTCCCATAATAACCATCATAAAAACTCTCTATCTCTCTCTGTATAAAATTATCACACTAATCTCTTTCTCACTCACTCACTCACTCACTCAATCACTAACACACAGACCTGAGAAGAAGAAGAAAGAAGAAGAAATATTTGAAGACAGCTACTATTCTTAGCCATTAACAAGGATCTTACTACTTTTCACGGGGAGGCTATATAGACTTTCTCATTGCATCCTCCTATCTATGTCTGTGCACAAATGAAAAAAGCTGATATTGTTGGAGAAGGTCTTCTCACTTTTCTGGTTGGTACCCAGAAATTGACTTAAAGGAAATATCAGTAGTTTTTGGGATGTGTTGTTAAAAGAAAAGGAGTTACAGTTTTTATTTTCTCACCTATTAGTTCTTTTTTTTCTTTTTTGTTCAGTCCTTTTTCATGGGAAGAACTATAAATACATATCCAGCTATAAAAAGGCTGAACAGTCAATATCTATCCAGATTCATCAGTTACATAATTCTCTTTTTTTACCCATAAATAAAATCCCATCACCGGATTTCACTCTCTAATGGTTCACTTCCCAATGAACCATATTTAGTCTAGTCTCTTTCTCTTTCTGCACTGTTCTGATTCTCTCCCTCCCTCTCACTCTCTCTATCTCTCTCAAGGATGCAATTTACAGAAACCCCACCACCTCCTTTACATCAAAATTCTATTAGTCCATGTTCAAATTTCATTATGAACAAGAACAACAACCAGTTTCATAGAACTCGACCATGGCCTGGTTTTTCTACACCAACTAAGGCCTTAGGAAGTGTTAAAGATGCAAATTGTATGGAACAACTACTTGTTCACTGTGCCAATGCTATCGAAAGCAACGACGCTACTCTTGCGCAACAGATTCTATGGGTTTTAAACAATACAGCACCACCAGACGGCGACTCCAATCAACGTCTTACTTGTGGCTTTCTTCGAGCTCTTATTTCTCGTGCTGCCATGACTGGAAATTGCAAAATGCTAACAGCTGCTATGGCTAATACACACCCAAACCATGCTATTCATACTCATAAATTCTCAGTCATTGAACTTGCTAGCTTCATCGACTTAACCCCTTGGCATCGCTTCGGCTTTGTTGCTGCTAATGCCGCTATACTTGAAGCCATTGAAGGATTCTCCGTCGTGCATATAGTCGATCTTAGCTTGTCCCATTGCATGCAGATCCCTACACTGATAGATGCAATAGCAAATCGCCCGGAAGGTCCTCCTTTTATCAAGCTGACCGTCAGTAGTTGCGACGTTGATATCCCACCTATGCTCGACATTTCTTACGAGGACTTGGGAGCTAAATTGGTGAGTTTTGCAAGGTCTCGAAATGTAGGAATGGAGTTTAAAGTCATTCCCTCAAGTTATGCAGATGGATTTGCATCACTGATTGAACACCTTAGGGTACAACAACTAGTTTACACTGATCGTAATGAACCCGAAGCTCTTGTTATAAATAGCCACATGAAGCTTCACTTCACACCCGAAGAAACCCTTGGAGAAATCCATCATCATAATCCATATTACTCTATGGAACCATCCTTCTCTTCAACTACTTCTCTAAGAAGTGCGTTTCTTAAAGCTCTTAGAAGTCTAAACCCTACTATTGTTGTATTAGTAGATGAAGATGCAGATTTCACTTCAACAAACTTAGTTAGTCGATTAAGATCAGCTTTTAATTTCTTATGGATACCTTACGATGCGGTAGACACATGCATTCGCCGAGGCAGCAAACAAATGGAATGGTATGAAGCAGATTTATGCTGGAAGATTGAGAATGTGATAGCACAAGAAGATGTACAAAGAGTTGAGAGATTAGAGTCTAAAAGTAAATGGGTACAAAGAATGAGGAATGCAAATTTTAGGGGCATTTCGTTTAGCGAAGAAGCGATAACGGAGATAAGACATATGCTTGATGAACATGCAGCTGGTTGGGGATTGAAGAAAGAAGATGAAGAAGATCATCTTGTTCTTACTTGGAAAGGACATAATGTTGTTTTTGCTACTGCTTGGGTACCTTCTTATTAACTTTTTAATAATTTCTTCATTTTAATGTGTTTTTTTTCACTTAATCAAGCTATTGTCTGGATTGATAGGGGGAAAAGAGAATATCAGAAAGAAAGTACATCTCTTTCTCATCATCATGCTTAATTTGTTGTGTATATCTATCTCTCTATCTGGTCTTCATAGTTGGAGCTTTGAACTAGTCTCTTTATGACTCTTTGTCTCTTTTTAGCATTAAATTTTAGAATCAGATGTACTATGTGACATCTCCAAAATCTCTGCTGAGATAGCTAGATATCTCTCTTTATGTCTCTTCTCAATATTCTTAGTCCAACTGTATGAAAAAAAAATGCCTATTGCTCCAAGAGATTATGGCAAGTTCCAAATGACGGGTTCTGGTGTATTAGTGCTGGTATGATCGACTGTTGGGTTTCAAATGAGACATTATAAAGAACTTCGCAAATACACATTTTCATATCGAGACTGTATCTAGCTTAGGTTATTCAAATATGCATAAATTCTGTCCATATTTCCCTTGGTAAGAGCAGTAAGAATCTTCAGACTGTTGATTTCTATTCAACTAAAAATTCTGGAGGCAAAACACTAGACTAGAGCATATTAGCAGTCTTTGTTGTCAAAGATGTTTCTCTACCAGTTACTTGCATTGGCCTTGACTATACTAGTAACTACATAATAATCACACTATAATAAGAAGAAGAATGACAAACAAATGGAAAGAAAAACAAAATGCAATTCCAAATTGCGGTTCCGTGATTATTAAAAAATTAGAAGAAGAAATAAAAAAAATGGAATAGCAAGCGATCCATACCGCCATAAAATACATGTATAAAACGGCGACATTCGGGTGACAGATAAAAAAACAAAAGCTTAGCCGTTTATAAAGAAGACACTTAAAATAGTAGAAAAGTTTGCAAAAGACAGTGAAAGTGAAAGGTGAGCAAGATTGCAAGAAAAACGGGATTTTAAGTATTTCCGTGGGATAAATGGAAAGAAAACTGGTGAAAGCCTAAAACTACTACATCCTAAGGCTTACAAACTGGCAGTGGGTAAGAAAGCAAGGATTAAAGACTTAATAGGTAATGGCTCTTGGGAAATAGTTCAGAAAATTTCAACGCAGTGAAGATCTTTTTGAGATAGCAGCTTTAATGATGCAATTCAGATGAGAGACTTTCAGCTATTGGTTGTGTGCAAAAGAAAGTCTCAATTTACCTTCTTTCCCTCTCAAATACATCTGGATTAAGTATGTACCACCGAAAGCTCAATTTTTGGCGTGGTGGATCAGCCCTACACAATGCCATCCCAATCACTGATAATCTAAATAAAAGAGGCTGCAATATGTTGGAGAAGCAATGTTGCCTTTGTGCATAAGAAGAAGAAACTACCAGCCATCTTTTGCTGCATTGTAAATACACTAGAAAGCTATGGAACTATATTCTAGATGGGTTCAGTAAAAAGATGGGTGCAAGCTGACACTCTAATTCATGAGCTGTTAGCTTGGAAATACACCATTTTTCAATCCAGCTTTCCATCAGTCTTTTAGAATCACGCAGTATTCGAAGGCCTTTTAGAATCACACAGCATTCCAACATTTCCGGTGTTAAACTACCGGTATAATCACCCAACACATGTTTGCCGAGAGAAAACTCTGGTCCTGAAGCAACTATGGAGACAGATACTGCTAGTGCAACTCGTACAATGCAAGAAAGAACTGGATACCTCTGTTTATTCGCTTTCCACCAACCCAATTTAAAAAAAAAAAATCATATTTTTCGAAGTTGGTGATTCTGTTTCCTCTTAGTATCTTGTAAGTTCTTAGTTGTAGGAAGCGGATCCCTCTCCTATGAAGCACCTCTTAGTATCTTGTATAGTTGTAGGAAGCGGATCCCTCTCCTATGAAGCACCTCTTAGTATCTTGTAAGTTCTTAGTTGTAGGAAGCGGATCCCTCTCCTATGAAGCACTTTGTAAATGTGGTTGATTACTATTAGAATTTGCATTACTACTAGTCTGCATTGCTCATTCAACATAATAGTGTACTCTTGCAAAAGTACTTTTATTTTGAATTTTTTGAAGCATACAAAAGTACTTTTAGGTTTAGCTGCTATCCAAGTATTTTGCTCGCTCGCCATGATACGGAATGTATCAAAATAGACCTTCCCAGTCGCATACATAATCAACCAACACCAGAAAAATGCTTGGAAGCATCATAGAAAGATTTCAAGAATTTGCATAGCAATAATGTTTGGTTGCATGAAGGAAAGGTTTCAAGAACTTGCATAACAATTCCGAAATATCCCAGTCACAATCAGTTAAATCAGAACATGCTCAATCAGCGAGAAAGCTTTACATTGTAGCACGATAATGAATTGCATCTTTCAACATAAAGTAAAGTGTATTCTAAATCCCATGACATTCATTAAATATGGTTGCAGGCGCAATGCCCACTAACAGGAAAAAAAACAGAATTTGTTGTCACAATAGTCACATTTTAAGTTATAACCATTTCAAAAGAAAAACACTAGGATTTGTTCGGGGTTCAGATTCCAAATGAAGTCTACAAAATTATCCAAAATGACGTCTACAAAATTATCCATAAAGTATCATATCTTCTTAGGCAAACGGCAAAACATCTCCCCAACAATAAAATACCAGTCTTACATCTTCTTAACGGTACTACAAAACAAAGAGAAACATGTATCAGTAACAGCATAATCCAAGAATCTTAATATGACTAATTTTGCAACTACCAACAAAAAAGGTGTACAGCAATTTAACTTAGTTTTCATTAATTCTTCCCTAAAATTTGTCTCAGAGTTCACTTTTTGTTTCTTATTAAGGGTAAATTAATCAAAATATCCAAAACATACAAGACCAGTATAAATAAAATGAATGTTTGCAAATTAATATTTACCTTGATGAAACCAATTTCCTTGGCGTTACTGCGGAAGCACTGTCTGCAACACATGAGACCATACTTCCTGATAATAGCGTGGGGGTTTCCACAAACACGGCTGCATAAAATGAACAAGATAATGAGAAAAGGATATCGAGAGAACGGGTAAATCATTTTCAGCTTGAAGAAGGTAATACACAAATTTAAAGAACTACAGTTTCATTTTTATTTGACAACATTGACAACAACAAATGGTAATATACAAATTGACAAACAACACTTTCAGTTTGAAAGTATGGATAGTGTAGAATTATGAGACAGCTAAGATACATATAATCTAACGAGTCATTAGACACCTTCACAAACATATTTCAGTGAAGACAGTAACTACATTTCCACTCATAACATGAATACATAGAAGGAGAGTGAAAGTCACACCAGGGAAGCAAACTGAATCACTCAAAACATACAGAAATATAAATGCATAGCAGAATTTACCAAGTGAAAACATCTTTACAAGTACAATCCTCATACTAATACAAATTTGATTACAAACAGGATAATTCAATCAGTGTCTCTTAGGATTTGAGACACAATCTGTATCCCCACCCCAAACCAGCTAATAATTGACATATAAACACCAAAGCAACTTCTAAAAAGAAATAAACCAACCTAAAATTAACTATCAGTGCAAGTTTATCAGCTCAATCCAAATTTAGCATCAACATTGCTTTGACTGTCTCTCAGAAAATCCACATCTTAATTTCACCGTAAAAATCACCATTCACCAAAACTTCCATGACAAATACTAATCACAGATTCAAACAAAAAATAAGAACTAGTTGTAGATACAAAGTTTCTTTCACACCTAGATCAAAGGGCTGTATTCTACACTACTAAGTGAAATCATAGTACCGGGTAAAAAGTTTAAAATTACATATCAAATCCCAAAAAAATAACCAAGAGACAACATTATAAGCGTCTTATAGATACATGAAAACAACTTTAAGACTAAGATAACAAATGATAGAAATTTTGGATCGGTGAGAGTATAGTTCATACCAAGTACGAGAACCAGGTCCGTAGTTCTTAGGGTGAGAGTTCCAAACATTAGCGTGCCCCATGATTGATTCTTCAAGAGAACTTCTGCTTAGCCGATTTGCAGAGAAAGAAGGAGGAGCGCAATAAAACCCTAATCGCCAAATAAAAGTTCTGAAGGCAAAAGATGTGGATGTATTGGGCTTTAATAAGTCACGTGAAAACCCTAATTTTTTCTATTTTGTTAGGCTTGTAATTCGATGCACCCCGATGGTTCCAGACTTCCAGTTGTCTGTATGACTGATACGCCAACTCTCTTCTACTTTCTTTACCGTTGGATGAGATATAGATACAACAAATCATAAAACGGTGAACCTGACCACGTGGCAATCGGTTCAACTCGCTGCTTCTGAAGTCTGAACATTCGCTTCATCTTTTGGCTTCTCTTTGAGTCTTGATCAGATTAAGCAGTAGGAAACCAAAAAAAAATTGATTGTAAATCCAAATCTCCGATTGAAACTCAGAAACCCATATAGCAATGGCGAGCAGTAGCGGTCCATCATCCTTCACTATATTACCAGTAAGAATTAACTACAATCTCTTTTTAACCTGTGAATTTGCTCAACTCTAATTATGGGTCATCAATTTTTTAGTCTTGATCAGATTGGTAACTGAATCATCAAAAAAAAAATTCAGGAAGATGAAATAACTGAAGAAGAACTTCTTTTAGAGTATGGGTCTGGTTCAGGTTGGGTTGAAGCTCGAACTTCTTGCGATCACTTGAGCTCATTATCATCCGATCTTTCTCAAATTCCAACTCCAGATACTCCTTGCAACAAGTCAGTAATTCTCATATCTCTCTTAACCCTAAACCATAAAAATTGTGTTGTTGAAGTCCTGAAAATTCCCAATTCTTGTTATTTTGCTCTTATCCTGTTACTACATTTCGGAATTTCATGTATGTTTTCGAGTTTCTGATTCCTATTGACATGAATTTGAAGAAATCTGAACAAGCTGTTACTTTGCCTATAACTTGTTGTATAATGCTTGTATTTTTTTTTTGTAGGTGTCATAACCTTGTTGAAAACTGGTTATGTTTGTGCTGTAAGGAAGTGCTTTGCAGTCGCTTTGTCAACAAACACATGCTTCAGCATTATCAAGAACGAAATCATTGTTCCGCACTGAGCTACAGGTGAATTTCAACTTGTTCTCTATGCAAGTGTATTCTGTATGTGCTTATAATTTTTTACAGGTTATAGTGATGGTAGGTAGTTAACTAGTTTCTGCATTATGTGATGCAGTGACTTGTCAGTTTGGTGTTTCTCTTGCAATGCATACTTAGATGCTCAAGTGATTGTAGAACTGCGACCTGTTTATGAAACTGCTTACCGTATGAAATTTGGAGAGGTGCCACCCGTTAGAAGTTCATCAGGGTCTGGAAACGATGTTGGAGGTTCTTCAGTTAGTTAGCTCCAAGATACCAGAGTGCTGTAGAAGAGCCAGCAATGAAGTTCCTTGGGTTTATCTTTTGCTGTTGTTTTTTTTTTCTTTTTCTGTAGTAGTCCGACAATTGGGAACAAGTTGATACTCTTTTTACCAATATTTTTAATATATTACTCAAAGTTCAAACCCATTACAGGGTGAAGGTTTTTCTTATCTTTCTTTTACAGTTTTGGAACTGGTATTGTTTCGGACAAGCCATTCAATCAACTAAAAGTTATCCGACTAGTTCCACTTAAGGAAGCCGAACAGCATTAATAACTCACAGGAAACAGGAAATAGAACAAATTATAAATAAGATTTCCTTTGAAGAAAGTCCAATATACATATAACTTTGTAGCAGAGAAATATTGACTTCTGTATGCCTATTCAGTTGTCATTGTAAATACATCAATTTCAGTAATCAAAGTTCGTGATCGCCTTCAAGATCATGCACGCTCTTTGCAATCCAGTTTACCCCATCTTGCATCCACCCACTGACAGGGAAATGTAAGCTTGCCCAGGCTGTCCAAACAGAGAATGTCAGAAGCACACTAATTGTGAGAAATTCTAGGAAGTGATTAGAGCAAAAGGAACTGATGTACAATTTGGCTCAAATACTTAAGCAAGAATGCGTTTTTCTCAGTGATGAATGTTTTGATCACCATTTGATGCATATGAACCCAAGAAAATACAGTTCGGTATATTATATTTGCTGGTCAGGTCCAGAGTGGGTAATTTCTAGGTTCTACACCGAAGGACTCTTAACTGAATTGGCAACATTTGGCTTACTGGATTAGGTAGGTATAGCCAACTAGCTTCACAAATTTTTCATTAGTACGTTTGCACCGACTAGGTGGAGCTGTGTGTATCTACATCCAAACAATAGATCTAAAATACTTATTATGCTGTTAGTTGCACATAATTGATAGCGTCTCAGCTGACACATCAATTATGGTACTGCAGTATGATCGATCAATTATGGTACTGCAGTATGATCGATCAATTATGGTACTGCAGTATTATGTGTGGGTCCTCATTTTCAGCAGTACATGTAGGGCACGTTATGAAATTGCTCATTAATCATAGATATGGTACTAGTTAAGTTCATTACATAGAAGGCAGAAGTACCTTCTATTGACAATATTGTGCACATGACATAGCCATTGAGAAAACTCAGCTTGCGAACCGGCCAGTACAGGATTCACGCTGTCAAGCATGAAACACAAGTAGGTGGCATGCAACATCTTTCAACTAAGGAGGTCAAGATCTTCCTTCTGCAAGTCACTCGAAATCTGCTACTGCTTAACACAATCTCCTTTCTCTCTTTTCAAGATCCAAGTCAGCTGCTCCTGAGAACAACCTGGAATACTTCCCCCTATTTCTATTGATGGTAAGGAAAATACTAACATCCAATCTACTGACCTTTAGGAAGATTCAAAGAAATGTGAATCTTTGGCTGTTTGTTTCTTTGTAGGTAAATGGCACTACCATTTGACCTTGTTAGTGTTACAACCACTTTGACGGAAACTTGGAAGTTAAAGGAAAATTCACCATGACCATTTATGGTTAATCAACATTAATTTTTAATTCCAAAGGACTCTGGGAGATGGTACTTCAACAAAGTCCTATGTGTATTGATCGAGATGTGCCTTAAATCAAATCTGTTATTGCCATTACAGTTTTAGCTTATCTATATCTTCTCAAAAATCTAGGATGCCAACAACGTGTCAAAGCTGCGGTACCTTTGGCAATTCTCTATCAGAATTCCCCAGGAGTGCTCCAACTTTACACAGGGTTTCCATAGTTACTGCAACTGAGATGAAGGTTGGGTTACTAAAAGCTCTGAGAGCTAAAAATCGGAGGCTTTTCACTTATAGAACCTACTGTTGCTAGTATGGAAATTAGTGCTGAGATCTTTAACCCCCATTATGTAAGTGTAATTCTGAATGCAGAAACTATTATTCGTCTACCACAACCCTATACTAAAGGTGTTGCAATTAAACAGTGGCTGCTAATGATAGTGACACAGTGACACCGCTGCTAGTGCTAAGAGACTTAAAAATGGCGACATATACAGAAGCTCAATATGGAATGACTTCAATCATAATGTGGGTGATCTTAGCGATGGGGCCAAGGGATATTTTGCAACAAGTGCCAATCAAATGTGCAAGGACAGCAAGGTACTGGTTTGAAGAAAAAGATTGCAGGACGAAAACCAACACTCATCTTTTTTATGATGTTTGATGCAGGTGTTTAATACTTTGAATGTACGATGTCTTAATGATCTTCTTATACATGCAAAATGAAGTAGGTTATTAGAGAACATAAATTATCAACAAGGGTCATAAATACTGAAGTTGAGCAAGAAAATAAACAAAGATTACTAACAGTAAGTGAAAAGCTGATCTGCAAGAGAAATGTACCTGAGCTGCAAGAGTATGAAGCATTGTCCAAGTAGACCTTCCAAGCTCTTCTTTGGTTACAGGTCTAGCAGAAGTTGACTGAAGTATAACATAAATTACCAAAAATTATCCGCACATAAGAGAAAGAAATAACTACAAAACTCATCATAGGAATTTCGTCAAACATTGTATGGGCACAACAAATCCAAGCAATCTCAGTAATAAAATGGGATTTTTAATAAAATGGCAGACTATTAACAACCGATATAAGAAAATACCCCTGTTTTTTTAAACTTTTATAAAATGGTCCAACCGTTAGTATTTCCGTCAAGGCTATCCAAATTGGTAAAATTTCGTTTACTAAGTCAATTTATCGTCTGACGAGATGATATATTGACGGACGCAATTACAAAGCTACCCTTTAAACCGTCCCATCGTTGGATTCTTTGCACCAGATTGTTACACGTGTTTTTTGGTCCAAAAACGCTTCAAAGGAAAAACCTTTCTTCCCTTTCTTCGTTTTCCGCCGCCTCCTCCTCTTTTCCTTTTCTCTTCTTCTTTTCACCTCCTCTTGTTCTTCCATTTTCTCTGCAAATCAAGAAGATCACTAGCAACATCAATCTCTGCAAATCAAGAAGATCAATCTTAAAAATAAACACAAGTGTTTGGATCAAAGTATAACCCTAACCGAGAAGATGAAGAACAAAAACATGAAAGAAAAAAAGGCGATGAAGAGGTAACCCTATTGTTTAATTTTAACAGTAGTTAATTTCGTATGATTAGGGTTTTGTTTTTCTTTATGAAATTAGGGTTTTGTTTGTTTTTTTAAATTAGGGTTTTTTTTCTTTCTGTTAGGTTTTTTTTTTCCTGAAATTAGGGTTTTTTTCTTCTGAAATTAGGGTTCTGTTAGGTTCTTATGATTAGTTTACTGGGTTCATATGATGGGTTCGTATGATTTCGTATGCAATGCGTCTGATGAGAAAAGTTTGATGAGAAAAGCGTCTGATGAGAAAAGCTTGATGCATTTAGTGATGATTCTGTTGTGGTTCTAATTGGTATATTTTGATGGTAACATATATGAAAATCATGTGTCCTCGTGCAAATGGTTGCTCCTCTGTTGCAGTAATCGGCATGGAATGAGTCCTCACATGTATCCGATTGATTAGTCTTGTTCATTAACTAGCATTTCCATTTTAACATGCTGGTCAAAGCCTTTGAACATTAGTTTACTGTTTACTGTTTAGTCTTTAAAGTAGTTGTTTAAAGACAAATATAGTTTACTGCTTACTGTTTACTGTTTAGCATTTCCATTGATTACTGTTTAGACTAAATGTAGTTGTTTAGTCTTTAAAGTGACTTACCAAAAAGTAACATGGCAAAGACAAATATAGTGGTGATTATGCCTTTGAACATTAGTTTACTGTTTTTGCTTTTTTCTTTGCCTTTGCTAAGTTTGTATTGAAGTGATTATGCATTGACTTTTGTTTATAGTGTTGTGTAGAGTGAGCTATTGCTGAGATTAAAGTTTCAATTTAATGTTGATTTCGTATGCTACATGTTTATATTTTGCTTTTCTGATTTTATGTTGCAGTGGCTATGTGTATTATCCATTCAGAAACATTAGTGTGTATGTTGATGAACTTAATTTGACTTTGCATTTCCCTCATATGGATAGAGATAAAGTAGATTCGGATAGTTTTGAGTGTACATTGTGTGTAAGATTGGGTCTGAATGAAGAAGTTGCTGTCCACTTAGCTCGGATGCAGGATCCATGTTTGCCTTTTAGTTTGGTACACAATGAACACTTTTTAAAGTTTTGGGATGAAGCTGTACCTGATGAGAAAGATTTCATTTTAGTTTGGTAGACAATGAACACTTTTTAAAGTTTTGGGATGAAGTTGTACCTGATGAGAAAGATTTCATATCCCTTACCTTATTTGGAGATGGTTCCTTAAACATTGATGAGACCCCTAAGAAAATAAACAAGACCAAACCTAAAAAGCCAGTTTCCCTAGAGCCTGTTAGGAGGTCACCAAGGTTTCAAGTTGAGAAGTTAGTGGAAAACTCCCTACTATTCTGTTGATTGTTATAGGACCACATATGCTCCACCACTTTATCCACTAGAAGATATAAGTGACTATGATAAGGTACTTTAGATTGTTGTGCAATTTCTTTATAATATTTTTCTCTATTTAAAAGACATACTTTAGGTAAACACTTTAGGGTTTCATTGTTTCTTTCTCATCTCTTATTTTCTTTATTGCAGCCACCCATGGATAATGCCATCTTACACCCTCCTAACCAAAGAAAGACTGGAAGACCTAGATCAAAGAGGATGAGAAGTTATGATGAACCTCAAGTTGAGGTTAAGAAAAAGAAGTGTAGCAGGTGTGGAATCAGTTCAGGTCACAACAAGAGAACTTGTGCTGGTGGTGATGTTGGTAAGAATGCAACTGGATTTAGGCCAAGAACTGAATCGGATGGTGCAGACTTTACCTTCACAAACACATATCAACCTGAAACCAGCACTGCAAGGGGTAAAGCAAATAAGCAAGGAAAAGCTACATATGTTGGTGAGTCTTCATCAAAAAAAAACACTCAAGGAAAACCACCTCCAATACCTACCACTCATGGAAAAACAGCTGTAGGAACTAGCAGTTCACAAAGTTTCAGTCAATCCTTTTCTGGTGTTGGATATGTGGCTCAAAATATTGTACTGTCACAAAGAAAATTGGTAAGAAGAAGTAATGTCTGTTTTTTTTTTTTTTTTATCTGAACTTGTTTATGTTTGAAAAAACAATGTTTGATTATTATAACCTTTTAATATGAATGACATCTATTAGTATGGCTAATTTATTGGAATTTTTTGTCTCAAACCTTGTTTTCAATGCTAGTGTTCATAACTGTGATAATTATGTTGAAGATGATGAAGGTTGAAGATGATGAAAAAACACCACTAATGGTAGCACGTGCTTTGCACATGCTATGAGTCACGAATTGAGCACACAATGACTCATTGTTCTAACTAGGACTCTTTAAAACGATTCAAGGGCATTAACATCTTTTTCAACAGCTGATTTAATGTCACCTATGCTCTAACTACCGTTAACCTAAAAACTGGATGAAAAAGGTTAAATTGTGCGCATTTTATTTATGTTCAAAAAAACAGGATTATTTTATAAATGAGGTTTTCGTACATGGACATTTTATAAAAAGCCCCTAATAAAATCAATATAAAAAATTGAAAATTACTAAAAGGAGATACCTTTGTGAAATTCTCTACATTGGATTGTACAATCATAAGATGGCTGTCACTTGAAGTCGATGTGGGTGAAGTTGATGATGATGAAGATGGGAAGAAAGATGAAAAATGGGTATGAATACATTTCGGGTATATTTTCATAAGTATTGAAGACAATTCGGAAAGGGTTTTGGTTTTCAGACATTGCACTTCACAATAGCACCACAGATTTTTGAGTAACCAGACTTCCAAATTCTTCCAAATTCCAATAGAGAACCTTTTTAGTCCACTCAAGTGATTTATAATGTATATTGGCGCTTGGTATTTGGTTCGGGGCTACTGCGTTAAGGGCTGCCCATAACTTCTTTTGAGGTGCTTCTGGACACAGCTTGGACTACAATACAGAGAAAGTCTCTCTGATCAGACACTAGTCATACAGTATGTAATTTGAGAAAGTCAGAATCAGAGATCTGCATCTGAGTACATACAGTATGTCATTTTGATTCATTTTGTGCTCTCATGGATGAAGAAGAAGAAGAAGTGAGTGGTAATGTGAAGACCAGTAGTGTTAAAGCAAGACCAAAGATTACATTGTTGCCTTTAATTGCTTTAATCTTTTATTCAGTTTGTGGAGGACCTTTTGGAGTAGAAGATTCAGTTAAGTCTGGTGGAGGTCCACTTCTAGCTCTACTTGGTTTCTTGATTTTCCCTTTGATTTGGAGTATACCTGAAGCTTTAGTTACAGCTGAACTTGCAACAAGTTTCCCTGAAAATGGTGGTTATGTTCTTTGGATATCAACAGCATTTGGACCCTTTTTGGGATTTCAGGTAGGGTTTTGGAGATGGTTTAGTGGAGTTATGGATAATGCTCTTTACCCAGTTTTATTTCTTGATTACTTAAAACATTCATTACCTATCTTTAATAGATTGATTGCAAGAATTCCAGCTTTGTTGGGGATTACTTTTTCATTGACATATTTGAATTATAGAGGACTTCATGTAGTTGGATTTTCAGCTGTAGCTATTGCTATCTTCTCACTTTGTCCATTTTTCGTAATGGGTCTTCTTTCGATTCCTAAGATAAAACCTAAACAATGGCTGGTTATGGATTTTAAGAAGGTGAATTGGAGAGGGTACTTTAATAATATGTTTTGGAATCTTAATTATTGGGATGGTGTGAGCACATTGGCAGGGGAGGTGGAAAATCCTAGCAAGACATTACCGAAGGCGCTTTTTGGTGCGGTAGTTTTGGTGATTTGCACATATTTGATTCCACTTCTTGCTGGTACTGGAGCATTAGAGTCTAAGGCCAGTGAATGGAGTGATGGGTACTTTGCTGAAGTTGGAATGTTGATAGGAGGGGTTTGGCTTAAATGGTGGATACAAGCAGCTGCTGCAGTGTCTAACATGGCATTATTCGAAGCGGAAATGAGTGGTGACGCATTCCAACTACTTGGGATGAGCGAGATGGGAATGCTTCCAGCTGTTTTTGCCTCAAGGTCAGTCATTTTACGTTATTCGATGTTCCTTCGTAGGTTATGTCTGTTGATGAATTGCCGTATGCTATAGTTTTAAAAAATTTCTTACAACTATGTCGAGAAACTAGGGAATTTATAAAATCCTACACTGTGAATTGAACATTCCTTTGTATACAAGTGAAATAAAATTTTCTGATGGACAGGAATCAGATGTTCTCTTGTGATCCTTACTAGAGACCTGATGACCTACTTGTTTAAACAATCTTGTAGATCAAAATATGGGACCCCTACAATCAGCATCTTATGTTCAGCAACTGGGGTTGTGTTCTTATCGTGGTTGAGCTTTCAAGAAATCATTGAATTTCTAAATTTCCTCTATGCAATTGGGATGTTAATTGAGTTTGCAGCTTTTGTAAGATTGAGAATCGACAAACCAGATCTTCGCAGACCTTACAAGGTTCCTTTACAAACACTAGGGGTGGCAATTCTATGTGTTCCTCCTGGGATTCTTCTTGTACTTGTTATGTGTCTTGCCTCATTCAAAACATTTATAGTAAGTGGAAGTGTTATTATACTAGGAATGATCTTGCACGTTGCATTAGTACAAGCAAAGGACAGGAATTGGATCAAATTTGAACCTATTCCTATGAAATCTTCTGATAGTTCTCTAGAATCCATTCAGATGGTGTCCCAAGATTGTAATGAAGTTACAGATGAAGCTTCAACGAGTCTTCTGAGTTCTGACTGACATTACCTCAAAAAACATGGAATAGATTTATACTACTAATTTTGTAGGTGCACTTTGTTAGTTCTTTCAGTCCTGCAAAAAAATGGTGTATTACACAGGCAGAGTGAGAGAGATGTTTATTGATATGGAATTGTATGGTTCATTTTAAGTGCTTCGTTGTAAGTTATACTGCTCCATTAACAGCGTTTGAGATCAGAGTTCCTTAAATTTGTAGAAAGCTGTGCGAGTTTAAACAAAGTAAAACAAGACAAAGAAGAGAAGTAAGTGTATAGCATATTAACTAGGAAATGAGACTAACCTTGTTCAAAACAAAAGAAACTAAAAAAAATGCAACCAAGCACAATACATGACTGAATAGGTTATAGGAGTTCATTTTCACTTTGTAGAATCAACTAGGAGTCTTGGATCCGTAATAATTTGTCTCGTCTATGGTAATCGCTAGCTGCCTGTTATGTGTGTGCCTGAGACCCTTTGCGCCAGCCAGCTGTAAGTTCAAACGATTTTTTCATGTTATCTATGCGTTTGAGGTAATGATTCTGCATACCAATTTAGGGAGAGGAAAAAAAATGTCTACACTTTAGTAGAAGAGTGGAGGACTCGGCATCATTGCTAATTTGGTCCCATATTAAAGATTCATATTTGTCTGATCCTTTCATTCCCTTTGTTAATGGTAGAAGCTAGTGGTAGTCCAACTTCACTTGTAGCAATTTGCATCCTTCTAGCTTCAATTGGTCCCAAACTATGCATGTATGGAACATGACTAGTTCCACTACCACGGAGAGATCCTGAAACTAATTCTGTCCTTCTCTCTTCAATCTGATACCAGATCAGCGCCTGGTAGATCCACACATAGATGCTTTTTGAACTAGGATTATATGCAACGATGTGAAACCCACATCGGCGCAGCTTACTGAAAGGAGGTAATGCCTTTTTGGGGGTAGACATTTCTGTGGCAGAAAGTCCAAATATCTTCAGCTAAGGTTCTGAAGTGTTTACTACTTTCAACTTTCCATTCAGACTTCTTATTATCATCAGAACAAATAGACCAAGCTAAAAACTCATCATTCTGACACTGTTGATATGTTTGGGAGTAAAACATAATCTTCCCATTACAATCCCATAAGCACCTAATAATATTCCGTCTGTAGGTGATTTTATCAATTCAAAACCTGTTGCGCCATTTTTGTTGTTTAAATAGCAGACTAACACGGTTTCAGTAGCATAACAATCCCAAAAGAGTGCACCATTAACAAAGACTTTTGATCGGAGTTCAATACACTGTGATAGCGTAGGAAGTTTATCTTGAAAGTTTTCCCACTCTCCGCTTTTGGACGAAAATATACACAATTTGGAACCAAGTGTTGGGTTGCTTCTGCTGCCAGTGTACTCGTCATCATCATCATGAACACAAATGACTTGTATCGCAGGTAACCTGTCAATGTGGATTCAACCATCAAAGCAAAGATCTGATGATGATATTTGGATGATAGCTGATATGGCAAAGGTGGAATTAACAGCTTCTGCTGTGTTAAAGGATTGCATATGTAAAGTTTCTGACCTGTCTTTGTGGATACAAATATTCCACTGGTACTTCTATGACATGTGACCTTAAAAAGAAGCAATCCATTGCACGAATCGATCGGATTGATAAAGTAACTCGAGGATTCCATGTTCTTTTCCAAGAAACTTAGAGAAGAATCAGGTAAACCTCCAGCATGAATATCAGCAGAACTAAACAAAGGTGCACATGGAATATTATAATTCATGAAGAACCCTGTGAAAGGAGTTTTATCTGTTAGTCTCATGAATTGGTCCTGTCCGAACAAAGGTTCTTCAATTCGATGTCGAATTTCCTTTGACACATTTGAATCTGAATAGCGTCTTGGGTGGTAAATAAGACAATATCTTTGAAATCACGTCGTTGGAAATATATTGCATATGCTTTTTACTGCTGTTCGTGATCTCTTTGTTGGAAACCATTGTATCCTTATTCCTTGTGTTTGTGACAATCCTGTCCAAACTATATTACAATCTATTTGTTCATTGTGGACACCCATATATATAAGATGTGTCTAGTTATTAGAAGTTTGAGGTTTAAGCTTTTAGGAGTTCAACTAGAATTCTGAAATGCAGTTTTCTACTATTAAATATTGATGCAGATCGGAAACGTTAAAATATGATAAATTTTTGCAGTGGAGTAAAATCAAAAAGTAACCAATAAAATATATAGAAATTGATAGAAGTTAGTTGATATTCAAAGAGATATCCTAAAATCTACGGGGTTATCTAGACTTCATTAATTCACTACGAATAACGACTATAGATATGAGATTAGTATTCAGACTTCGGGGTAAACCCAACTATGAATAAAAATCAAAAATCAATAAACTCAATAAGTTTAATGAAAATAAAATAATTTTAATTCATCAAAAACTCCCCCTAATTTTCGTTTTTGGAGCTCCTTATAGAGATAACTCCTACAAAATAACCCGTGAACTTATCAAAAACCTATAAATTTGTTTCCCAAGGTATCTACTTGCAACAATTCTAACTTATTAAAACTCTTAAAATAAACTTCTAGACTCTTCTAAAATGACCCTAAATAATAAATCCGAAAATTAATTATTTTTCTACTAAAAATAACCTTAATGAAATATAAATAATAATAATAAAATAATAGATTTATTTTCCATAAATCTCCCTCCATCATTCTACCGGTGTTGGAAAATATTCGTCCTAGAATCTTGCCGGTACCATGTTCTGCATGTGTATCTCGTTGATAACAATATTCATACACATGAATTGATGTTGTAAAAAAAAAAATTATGCACCGTATAGAAACATGAGGTATGATGGAAGCCCAACGGATCTTCATAAGTTGATTCAACAAATTCTCTCTTGTTAGGATAAATATGAGAGACCATTTGTGTATCACAATAATCAACAACTAGCTTACTCTCGGGCAAAGACAACTCATCAATATCTCTAAATCAATAAGTTTATCAGGATTAAATGACTCACCATGAAACTCCATTAAATCATGTGAAACTTCTTGGGACTGTTTTTTTTTTGTCAGAAACAAGATGTTCTTCGCCTTTTTGAGAAGAAAATTTCATATCCTCCTCATCATCGGGATATTTATCAAAGATCGCAGTTGTATATCTCTCAACAATAACTTGATTTTTTATATCATTGTCATGACAGCAAAACAAATCTTCAACGTCGTTATCTGAACTATTGTTTTCTTCTATAAGCGAGCATTAGATCGAGATTTTAGTGACTTCTTCAAATAACATTCTATCACTTCCAGAATCTCCTTCTTTGATTTGATCAGATATTCGTAGCTTCTCAGATCTCGTCTTGGTGACAATTTATTAATCCTGAATACTCGTTTTAGTAACATCTAATTAACCCTAGAATTAAATTTTCCTCTAATACCAACTGATGCAGCGGATAATAAAGAAAAGAAAGAAAAGAGAAGTTTTGTTCAGACTTCAAATATTCCTAGGAATATCGACTATGAACAACGATAATTATTTAGACTTCGGTTTCCCGACTTTAAATAATAATCAATTAAACTTGAACAAGTTTAAGAAAATAATTCTTATTAATCAAATTCAACTTCTCACATGATACTAACTTCTGTTTTCCTTTACGACTGCGCAGCTTGTGTTGTTTCCACCACGAATTAGCCCTCTTACGAAACATAGTCGCTACCAACGAAACTTGTTTGTTATCCGGTACTTCTTTGAATTTCAATACTTCCTCAATTGTATTCACCCAGGAGAGAAACTCTTCCGGTTCCAAACCACCATAAAATTCTGGGATCTCTACTTTTATTCCTGCCTTTCAGCGATCAGAATCCTCTCGTTGATTTTTTATACCTTCGCGATGCCCTCTAGCAAAAGGGTTAGCATTATCATCTTCTTCTTCCTTCTGAAAGTTATACTGACCCAGAAACCTTTGACGTCTTCAATGAATTCTTCTCTAGATCTCCATGGAATGAAACCTTCTGGATCTCCTCCTCGACCTCGACCCTGACCGATTGCTAATCTTGGTGGCATCTTATCAACCCTAGAATCGACTGTACTCTGATACCAACTGATGCAGATCGGAAGCATTAAAATATGATAAAAAAATTTGCAGTGGAGTAGAATCAAAAAGTAACCGATAAAATATATAGAAATCGATAGAAGTTAGTTGATATTTAAAGAGATATCCTAAAATCTACGGGGTTATCTAGACTTCGTTAATTCACTACGAATAACGACTATAGATATGAGATTAGTATTCAGACTTCGGGGTAAACCCAACTATGAATAAAAATCAAAAATCAATAAACTCAATAAGTTTAATAAAAATAAAATAATTTTAATTCATCAAAAACTCCCTCTAATTTTCGTTTTTGGAGCTCCTTATAGAGATAACCCCTACAAAATAACCCCTGAACTTATCAAAAACCTATAAACTTGTTTCCCAAGGTATCTACTACCTGTAGGCAACTTTTCTAACTTATTAAAACTCTTAAAATAAACTTCTAGACTCTTCTAAAATTACCCTAAATAATAAATCCGAAAATTAATTATTTTTCTACTAAAAATAATATTAATAAAATATAAATAATAATAATAAAATAATAAATTTATTTCCCATAAATCTCTCTCCATCAAATATCCAACTCAATTCATATAAACCCCGTTGGTAAGACAACAAAACTCATTCAGGGGTCACAGGTTAATTTTCGAGTTGAATCGTATAATTCGGGTCACGAGATAATTTTAAGTCCTGTGGTAAATTTGGGTTACATGATAGATTTTGGATTTTGAGATGAATTTAGGGCCATTTAAAGTGTCGGGTAATTTTTTTTCCAACATGATTTTTGATCCCTAAACAAATTTAGGTCACAAAGTAAATTCTAGGTGACATTGTAAATTTCAGGATCATAGTAGCTGATTGTAGGTCACTGTGCAAATTTAGATCAGTAAATTAGGTCATGAGGCATATTTTAGTCATGTGGTAAATTTTAGATCACATTGGAGAATACGTAGATTTTTCAGTAATGAATGTTGGATCACATATTAAATCTTTGGCCATTTGAAAACTTAAGGTCATATCAGTAGGTTCTTGAATTGCAAGATGGATTTCTCATTACAATAACGGCTTTTAAATAAAAAAACAAAAAACAGATCACGAGATAGTTTTTAGATCACAATACAGATTTTCGATCACTTAGGTAGACTTTTTCGGCAACAAGCTATATTTCCACGGTTGCTAAACGTGATACCACACTAACAAGGGGTATCAATCCATATAAAATAAAATATTCATGACCATTGGATTTCTGGATCCCTATTTCTGTGATAGTATTTCTCTTTAGCAATCGTGTAAGTTTTAGGCCGTAATTACAGGCGAGTTAAAAAAAAGGTATGCTTGGATATTAAGTAAATTCCATGGTTTATGAAATGCGACAACTCTACACTTTCCCCGCTCATGTCTCTCAACATCATTCTCCATTAAATGATATATTTTAGATTTTTGATTAAAATTAGCAGAGAGTCTATTTATGTGATATTGGGCCTTTATTTCTCTAACATCTAATAAGAAAGATGTTAAGGGACATGAACAGGAAAGGACAGCATTTATTTATTTATTTATTCATTTTTAATCATGTTTTAAAATAAAAAAATTATTATTTATTTATTTATTTTGCGGAAGGATACAAGGGAAGGTCGAAAGGCTCACGGGTGCTTGCTCAAAAAGTCGTGGTGTAAACTTTTATGTCATTTCAGCTTGCAGGTTGTCTTGGTCAAAGCTGACGACTATAAAATTGAATATAAAACTGTAAAATATACCTTCATCCACCTTTTTTTTCTGCCACTAGTGTATTATTATTGTATGTTCCCACATGGGCGTCTTTTACAGGGAAGACTCATCGACATTATTTAGATAACTTCAATCTATCAGAAAAATCAATGGCGACACCAATTGATGACAGTCCTCTTCTTTCTGAGCCTGAGATTGCTCCTCCTACAATATCAGATAGCCGAAAAAGGTTCTCAGTATATCTCAAACTATTCTTATTGTTTACATCCACAATTATATTCCTTCTAGGTATCATTGTTTTATGTGGATGGTTGTGGTATTACCCTCAAATTTCTCCACCAACTATCTCTATCGAGAAATTTTACGTTCCCGGACTCGACACAGCCACAAATGACACAGAATTCATCACCGCCACGACCATATCTTTCGAGCTTTGTTTCACCTACTTCTCAAGCGTCAACGAGCGGTTGGAGCGGAAGATTTACTATGACGACGTTAAATTGGCTTTTTATTATTACGGGACTAACTCAATTGTGCTGATCGGAAACGTTTCTATACCTGCGTTTCGTCAATACCCGTACTCTTCTTTGGGACTCTATCGTGCCGTGAAAATCGATACTTTTGGGGTACCTTGGAATGAAGTTAGAACAGAAGTTTTGAACGGGGCCACGGCCATGTTTCGAGTTGATTTAGATACAAAATTTGAGTATTCGACTGGGTTTTGGAAGCCAAATTTGAGATTAGGAGCTACCGTTACCGTCAATGATCATGGGATGAAGACTGTGAAATACTTGCCATTTAAGGCTATCTAGCTTACTTTTGTTTTTATTCGTTTAGTTATTGTTCATGTTTTGCGTTAGTTTTCCTATGTATATTAATTGCCTCATTGATTCCTCGGTTGTGTTCAATAGAAGTGCTATAATTTTCTAGCAGTGTGTTAAAAATTTAGGTGTATATTTGGTTGTTTATGATACGAAGAAGTGAATCATTGTTAATGCTTATGACGTGTTTAGTTTAAAGGGAAATTTGTTACGCTATAATAAATCAGAACTTGGTACTCTGATAAGAAAAATTTGTTGAATGGTCCAAAGATCCATGACTCATTTAATCTAGGGTCCAACGGGAAATATAGTTTATCGAGAGGTTTAAAAAAGTTTTAAAAAGAGTAAATTATTTACCTACCCATCGAAATCAAACGTGTGAAATCAAAAACAACCTAAAATTAAAATCTAGGGTGTCACTGAAACTGAAATCTCGGGCATTAAAACCATATCGTAAACCAAAACCGAATCGAAGATTCAATAATATTCTTCTCAAATAAAAATCAAAACCGAAGATTCAATTCTGAAGTCAAAATCAAAACCGAAAATTCAAAATCGAAAATCAAAACCAAAGATTCAAAATTGAAAATCAAAAATCAAAAATCGTGAAGATTCAAACAAATCATCAACAAAGAAGAAGAAGATCTTTATTAGTTACCAAGAACAGTACATATTGATCTTTCAATACCGAAGGAAAAAGTGTATGATCCCACAATATACATTGATCCAACAAAAAATATTGATATGTACCGAAGGAAAATGTATATGATCCAACAGTACATATTGATATGTACCGAAGGAAAATAGGTATTGAAGGAAAATGTGTATGATCCCACAGTACATATATTGGTATGTACTGAAGAAAAATAGGTATTGAAGGAAAATGTGTATGATCCCACAATACATATTGATATAAACTGGAGGAAAATATGCACTGAAGGAAATAAAGTAGATGATCCAACAGTACATATTGATCCAATTGTATATATTGATATGTACCGAAGAAAAAAGTGTATGATCTCACAATACATATTTTCCTTCGTATATATTGATATGCACCGAAGGAAATATGTACCAAAGAGAAAAAAAAAGTATAATTCCACAGTACATATTGAAATAAACAACCTTTAATCATAAAAAATAAATAAAAATAACACTAGTCCGAAACAGAAAAGAGGAGTAATCATCACTTTAACCGACTAAATTATATCATTTGAATAGATAGCCTTCATCTTCCAACATCGAATATCAAATCAAGATGAAGAAGATTAAAAAGTTTAAACAAAACCCAAAAATTGATGAATTTGTATCTCCTTATTCTTTTTCTTTTTCATTTTCTTTTTCTTTTTCTTTTTCTTTTTCATTTTCTTCTTTTTCTTCTTCTTCTTCTTTTTCTTCTTCTTCTTCTTCTTCTCTGTATTCTCGAATCTTTTTCACCAAAATCATCTTCGTCTCCTTCTTACAAACCTGAAAGTGAAAACCTAAATTACAAAGCACTAGTAGAAGCAGAGAAAAAAAAAACAGATCTGAAATTGAACTCGAAAAAAAGTTTCACAAAGATTAAAGACAATTAAGAAAAGAGAAAAGAAAATGAAATCTTTCGGAGGAAAAAAACTGATATGATCAAAGAATAATGGAATAAGATTTATTGATGTTTCTTTATGCATTATTTTACATCAGGGTAGTTTTGGAATTTATAATAATTATATAACATTTCTCACACGTGTTTAGACCTTGGGATAAACTTTTTGTTTTTAGACTAGCGACTAAAAACAGTTGGTGGGTGGACTACACACTAAACGGGTCTTGTAAATTAGATTAACTAGTAATTCCTAATTCTGACAAGGCTTTATTCCAAGGGGATCCTAGATTCCTAATGCGGCACGAATCACCAGCTTTTGTATATTTGTGCACTATTTTCATACTCTTGTGCAGATCCGATAAGACTCGTCTCTCTATCCATAGAAGTTGTTTGCATCCTTTTCTTTACGTTCACAGTGAAAATTTAAAAGATAAAATAATTAGAGTAGATATCATCGATATATCTTTAAAACTTACCAGTACTATCATCCCATACCTACTAATTACATCACCCAAAATACTAACACCATTAGATCTCTCTATCAACATTCAGGAGATCTTCAGTTCAAAGCCATCCAAAATCCCTCCAAAAGAGTTTTCAAACACTCTCACAAACTTACCAACTACAAACATAAATTATCCACAATCAAACCTTACTAAAAAAAACATTCAAAGAAAAGGGTATACCTGTCCGAGAAAATCCTAAAACCAACACTACCACCCATCCACAAAATCTAGCCAGCAAGAGGGAAGTAAGTACCAAAGAGACTGGTTTGAAAAATCTAGGAAATTCAATATCAATCCTTGTCAAAATATCTACACCACTGATCTCTTTGATACGCTAGGAATGACTAGAGTTAGTCACTGCCACAATAGCTGTCGTACCCATCCTCTTCATCGTTTTGGCTATATTCACTTCATGTTGAAGCAGCTGGTCCATAACCATCTGAATCCCCGTCCCCAGATGAATCTTCATCCTCATCAGTCCGTGTAGATTCTTCCTCTTCGACCTCCATCGGCTCTCCATTTACATTAATCCCTTCAATTGTCTCTTTATCGGATTCAACATTCATACGTTCTTTCATTGTTTTTGCGAATATTGGTGGACTGGCTTTTTTAGCCAAGTATTTCTCATACAAATCTTCTTCCTCCTTCTCCTCTCTCTGCCTCTTTTCCTGCTCAGTCTCACATACCTAACTCTCATCTTCATATCCAAATCTTTTACCATAGGACTCCTCTGAATCACTTTCAGTTGCACTGCGTGTTTTCAACCAAACAATCTCTTCATCTTCTCCTCTTTCTCTTTCATTCTCTACATTTCGTGCCATCCTTTTTTGTTTCCAAGGGGAAATTCTTCTGCGTTTCAGCACACACCCTTTCATATTTCATCTCTCGACTATGTCTGTCTATCTCTCTCTGAATCATTTCCTTCAAAATCTTCAATTCTCTAGTTCCAGGTGACACTACAATTCGTTTCAGATGATCAAAAACTCCAAAAAAATGGTTCTCATGTGGGTTGTTTCCATCTGGAACATCCATTTCTTAATTTGCTTGTTTTGAGAATTTTTATTTCCTTTTTGGGTACTATTTCTGATAATTTTGGTATTTTTCTCTTAATCCCCTTTTATAGCAGTTTAATGGGTGTTATTAATAGTCATTTAAGGCGATGGGTGAAACATCTCATCCCTTGGCTATTCACGTCTATTCAAACTTCTATTCTTTGTATCCAGAAACATCATTACTCCTCGCGAACAGTCACCACCTTCCCGAGCCATTTGTACATTTCAAGAATCATCATTACATTTTGTACCCATCTCTTTATAGTCATATTCCAAACGTCCCATATTGTTTAAATCAGTTCATAATTGCCATTAAGTGGATGCTAGTTAGGTCACCTAATATATCGATGAATTTATGGGTGCTAATAAAAATTATTGATTTATTGTAGGTCCGGATTAAGCAGCACTTGTCGATGGGAAACATTTTTAGTAGGGGTATTTTGGCTAGGATGCATTGCTACCACTCAACAAATTCCTCTTTCCTCAATTCAGCTACCACCTTTCAATTTCCCCCGAAAAAGATTTTGACTTTTCGTCAATGCATCTTGTATCATCTGTTTCAACCCCATATCAATACCCTTAAAAGTTGCCCCAATTTAATTCAAAAATCTCCCTTCAAAATTTTCGCTCCATCGTTTTTTCTCCAAAGAGTTGGTACCTTAATGACTTTTGGCAGTTTATATAGTACTGTATTTTGCTTCTGGCTAGAAGACAAATGCAATTATTATGGTTTTTTCATTGCCATTCGGAGACTGAGTTGTTCCCAATATAATACTTTCTAACAAGGAAAACATCATGGATTACAGCGTAGGACTACAACAAGGTCAGAATAGTCAGGACCACTTGGATTATCATAAAAGACATGTTGTTGCACAAATTCGGACATTCATTCCTTACAAGAATGAACTATTACATTTGAAGATTCCTCTCATTAAGGTTGACCCTCCAAATTTATTTATTTTTTTATATTTTTATCAGCTTCAAGATGCAAGGTCACTTTCAGAGCACATGTGTTTGCCAGACATGGTATTGTCTTATCCTACTTTATGTATATAAACTTATACCTACCACTCATTTCACCAATTTCGATCAGCAACCTTCCACCAACCTTTTTTTTTTGTCTATATCTTACTTTATATTATAAAACAACCTCTTATCAAACCAATCTCTGCTGAAGAAGATATTCAAAACCTTTCCTCTCAAATGGATGAAAAACTGATAAATGTCTAATTTACATGTTTTTAGTGTCGATTCCACACTTGTTTCAGTTAGGTTTATTGCATATTACTTTGTATTACTCTTGTTTTTTTATTTTATTTGTTTTCTTAGGTGAATTATCCGAAAATTAATAAAAATGGTGTTGAGAAGAGATAAGAATAAAAAAGGGTTTATTCCAGAGAGAAACTGAGAAGTTAGAGCTGGAGAGTATACTTTTGGAGTGAAAATCCAGAAATATTTACGGATATGAAAGTACCAAGACCTAACCGTAAAAATAGTCGAAGAAAAGGACCAAGTTTTAGGTCTACTTACGGCTAGGAAAACATTAGAAGCTAGCCGTAAAACTAGGAAGATAATGAGCGTTTTGTCAGATTTACGGCTGAGAAGTCATTTCAACTCAGCTTTAGAAGAATTAATATTCGATAGAAGTGTCAGAGTCATATTTACGGCTAGAAAACATTCTCAACCTAGCCATAGAAAAGTTGAAGTGTTAAAACATGAATTCCAGATTCACTTACGGTTGGGTCTATCCATCCAATCTATCCATAAAATATAATGAATATATATGGAGATTTTGAAGACACCATCTTGTATAGGACAAAGAGACGAAGCCAAACGCAAAAATAAAAAGGTCAATCGAACATCAGATGAAGGAGTTATGTCCAAAATAATGAAGGAATAAAGTGAAATCCAGGTTCACTTACGACCAAGAAAGTAAAAAACCCAGCCGTAAATGACTACGGAATTGGCGAAAACATCTATTTGAACTACGGTTGGGTCTTGGGAGGTAAACTAGTCGTAGCCAAAAGTCTTTTGTACGAAATTAAACTTCTAAAATGAGAAAACCGGTCCCGGAAGGAGTCTAAGCCTTAGATATCATGAGTACTATATAAAGAGACTCCCAAGACATTAAAAAGACATCTTTTACAATATACTTTTTACACGATAGAATAAGGAGAACAAGGAGCTAAGGCTTGGAGTTGCGATCGATCATCACGATTAGTAGGGTTTGCTTTACTTGCTTTCTTCTATATTTTCCATGGATTTTAAGAAATCCATGATGAGCTAAAATTTTCATATTCGTTAAGGATGTAGTCGGATATCATGAACATGCTACTAAATTAATATATTAGTTTTATCATCTTAATAAAATCATTATTTTCTTGTTATACTAATTATTTTCGCCATGAATGATTGTGTGAATGTTTGTTTGGGAGCGCTACTAAATAAGCATGAATGCATATCTATTGATAGACTAGGGTTTTGAGATACAGAATTGTTGATGAACCTTGTCATAAGTAGCATATTGTGATCACCAATTGTATTCAAAACCTTTATGTGATTGCATTTAGAAGCTTGACCTATGTTAAATAGATTACTGATACAGACTTAATTTATACATTTTTATCTTCTAATTTATATTTGCTTGTAGTTTAATTTATATTAATAATTTATTTTTATGTTTTATAAAAGATACATCAAAAAAACCTGACGTTACAATTATGATAGTTAAATGGACTAAATTGGTATGAAAGTGGAGAGACAAGGATGGCTGGCTTGAAATATCTTGCTCATGTGAATTGGACGGACGTGAGTTGGTTTTGGAGTAAAGTGGTGTTGGGTATTAGTTTGGCAGGTGGAGCTCCGCTATTTTGGGTTTTATAGAAATTGACGTGAGCAAACATTGAAAGGCTGAAGGGACAGGCTGTTGGTGGTATGACACGGAAAGTAAGAAAAGAAGGTACAGGGAGTAGGTCAATTGGGTGGTTAGTCTTGTGAGCAATTGGTGTTGATGTGCACTCGGTGAAGTTGAGATGTGAGTGGTGAGAGAAGGTACGGTCAGGTGAGGTGGCGTACAAAATGGGTGTGAGGCTAGGTTTTCTTTTGTGAATAGTCA
>JAJJMC010022854.1:5096941-5156695 GCA_023531435.1 Papaver californicum
TATAAAAGAGAAAGAAGAGAGTACAACACGTGTGGGAGAAAAATTAAGAGGGGACAAGAAGAAGTAAGGGGATAGAGAAAGAAGTCAAAGAGTGGGATCCATTCTTTTCTTATGGTTGTTAGCTGATGCACGTGGCTAGGCGAATTAGGTTGAAAAAGAGGTTAGGTTTTAGACTTCGATGTTCGGTGGCTGATGGGATATAAAAAGAAGCGAAGTGAAGAAAAGAAGGTACTTTTCTTCTGAGTTTTCCAGGGAAAACATAGCAAGCAGAGAAAGGGGAAGCGTAGAGAAGACGGGGAGAGAGGAAGAAAGACGCCCGTATCGGTGACTACCGTGATTTTGGTTTAATCTTTTCTCTCTATTCTTGTTAGTTATTTTTAATGGGTTTTAAGAAACCCAACACCATGTATTGTTAATTAATTTGTAACTAGGGTTTAATGATGCAACCACTTAAAGTTTTAGATCAATTAAATGAAGTATTTGATACAGACTATTATTATTTGAATAGATTAATTCCATGATTTTGATTTATTGAATTTTATTAAACAATTGTGATTTCGTTAGATGGTACATGCTTGGCCTAGGTTTTTGATGTTCCATGCTTTTAATATACAATTGTTATTTTGAAAATCTACTTGTTGCAAATATATTTGTCTACTTATTTGATGTTTCATGCTTGGGTTAAATCCTTAGATGGGGTATGCTTATAATAGCCAGGTATTATTTGTGGACCTATAATTAGTTTCGTACAATTTTCTCACTAACGCAATTTGATGGTGTATGCTTAGACTTAGAACTTTTGATGCACCATGCTTAGGGCGTCCCAGTGATATTTGCGACTCTAAATATTCAGGAGTTATGTTTCACTTCACTAATTAAATAGAAATACTGGTGGATACTAAAAACCCTAGTTACTGTTTCTCCCATTTGATTTATTTTATTAGTTTAGTTTATTTTTCTATTATTATTCTTTTGAAAATTCCAAAATATTATTCTTGATTAGTTGATTAGAGATATTAATTGCAATTATTGTCCCCGCTCCCTGTGAGTTCGACCCTTAATTGTCGTTGTCTGCATTGTAGACACCGTGCGATTTTGGTTATTTATATAGGGTAATCTAAAATCCTATCAATTTTTGGCGCCGCTGGCGGGGAGCGGTTTTGGAATATTGTAATTAGTATTTTTGATTTTCTAATCATAGTTTAGGTTTTATTTTTATTTTTATTTTATTTTTAGGATTTTAGTTCTTTTTGACTAGTTTTGTGTTTTAGAATTTTATTTCAGGTACATTTGGGGTTGCTCCTGTTCGTCTAGCTCAACAAAATTCGTCTGCTGCAAAATACTCACGGGTTTCTTGCTTGTGAGTATTGAACGATTTAGACAGGTTGGACCTTCATTACCCTAAATAGTGAATGTTGATACGAGGTACTAGTACTGCTTTTCGAAGTGGGAAAATACTTAGTTGATTTATTTGAACTCTTCCGTTCCAATTATAAGGGTAGGAACAATTATTTATTTTTATTTTGTATATATGGAGTCTGTTTGCGTGATTGATTCTAGCACCAATGATACGTTAGAGGCCTGCTTGGCCCATTTTGGAGCCTTCTACGATGAGGATAGGCATTTTGAAGAAGTTAATGCATTGTTAGATTCTGTACCCATTGTGGATTATGGAAAATGGCAATATAAACCTGGTGATGAGGTATGTCTTAATTCCGAGGAAACTGTATTTAGGTTTAACGACTTATAGGTTGTTTCTAGACCCCTAGACTTCCAAAAGTTACCTAATTTAGGGTTAGAATTGTGTGCTTCAAAAGTTTTGTTGGATTACTTTGCATACAATTACCCAGAGGGCTTGCATGTGCTTGACACCGTGCACGAAACGATTAATATTTCCCCAATCCCAATGTTATCCCCATATTATGTTCTTTTCGCACTTCCGAGTGTAGTAAAAACTTGGTTTGGGGGTAATCCCTTGTTTTTGATAGTTTCAGTGCCACTGTGTCACCATAATATAATTGTGAAACTGTCATTTGTATATATTATATTTTGAGTTGATCCCCAAATTTTCAGGTTATTAGTGTATTGGGATTCTTTATGTACATATCCAGTAGGTAGATTTTTATTTTCTTGTTTTTATTTTATTTTCTTTTTATGATTTTTGTTTATTTTTATTTTTGGTGTTCTTTGTTATTACTATCGTTTGATGTGTGTTACAGAGAATATTGATTTTCTTGCATCAATCAGGTGAGACGTTCCAATCCCTTCTATTTGATTTACATTTTTTCTCTTATTTATATTTATTGCATACCATTTTAGGTTGAACGGTTTGAAACATTGAGGACAATATTAAATTTAAGTTTGGGGGTAGAATTTCAGAAAATTGATGCCAATAAAGAAACTATGAAATTTAGAAACTTGTGAATTATTCAGGATGACACTAACCATTCTAGGTAGATGGAAACATAACTCTTATCTATATGAATTGGTGGGCCCAGCTGAATGGTCTATTCATATCTGAATGCACTCAGGTGTTACAAGTAGCATGATAATCATTGAACAAGCATATCTCGGAATCATCATAATCATATCAATTTCCATTTTTATTTTTGTAATTTTATGTTTCTCTAAGTGATTTGGTGGGGCCTTAGTATTGCCATAAGGTCGTAGCTCGGATGCGTTAAAATTTTAATTTTATTGAATTTTTTATTTTATTTTTAAAATTGACACTTTGATAGCAATATGTGTGTGTTCTCCCTGTCTCCGTCGCCTAAGCAAGCGTGGAATGCAGGATCCATGGGAACTATCATGTAATCTGCTGAAAAGGAGCATGCGCTTAGATTTAAAAGATCTAATCATGTAGTCAGAAAAAGAAAAAAAAATTATGTATATAAATAATAGTAAAAATAAGAGCATCCAAGCCGTACTTTATACTAATATTTTGGGAAACACCGTTCACATTAGTCAACATATGCACTATTCATTACGTCTATTTCCATCTTCTAATCTATCCCTGTGTTTGAATTTGATTGATTTCGAGCAATGTGAATTATATCCAATTTTGGATGTTTGATGATTATTTGAGTAAAGTTTTCATTCTTATATGAATTTTAGTACGCTGAGTACAAACTCGTGTACAACGATTGGATTCATACAGGGTAATGATTCTTATAGTCGAAGAAATTAGTACGCCAACTAAATAGTTTGTTTAGTGTCTATCCTCGATTGTTCACAGGTAGCTAGAATTTGGAGAAAAGGTTTTGTGGGTATATCTCTTGTAAACCCTCACGAGACAAAACCGTCCTCTAAGGATGGTTAGGGGTTTAAAGGCTTATTACATATGCTAAATGTAGTCGCGATTCCTGCAAAAGTGAGTTAGGATTTTATCTTTTTTTTTTATAGATTAGTTTTGCTCGAGGACTAGCAAAATATAGGTTTGGGGGTATTTGATGGACTTAATTTATACATTTTTATTTCCTAATTTATATTTGCTAGTACTTTAAATTATATTAATAATGTATTTTTATGTTTTATAAAAGATACATCAAAAAAACCTGACGTTACAATTATGATAGTTAAATGGACTAAATTTGTATGAAAGTGGAGAGACAAGGATGACTGGCTTGAAAGATCTTTCTCATGTGAATTGGACGGACGTGAGTTGGTTTTGGAGTAGAGTGGTGTTGGGTATTAGTTTGGCAGGTGGAGCTCGGCTATTTTGGGTTTTATAGAAATTGACGTGAGCAAACATTGAAAGGCTGAAGGGACAGGTTGTTGGTGGTATGACACGGAAAGTAAGAAGAGAAGGTACAGGGAGTAGGTCAATTGGGAGGTTAGTCTTGTGAGCAATTGGTGTTGATATGCACTCGGTGAAGTTGAGATGTGAGTGGTGACAGAAGGTACGGTCAGGTGAGGGGGCGTACAAAATGGGTGTGAGGCTAGGTTTTCTTTTGTGAATAGTCAGTTGGGTTATTGAACCACGTGATTGGAGTAGGGTTTGAGGCTACCGTATAAAAGAGAAAGAAGAGAGTACAACACGTGTGGGAGAAAAATTAAAAGGGGACAAGAAGAAGTAAGGGGATAGACTGTTAGGTTGAGTGGTGAGAGAAAGTGTATAAAAGAACAAGAAGTGACACGAGCCTTGGAGATCACGTGAACAAGCTAGAAAAAAAGTAGGTCGTGTCTAGTATGACGGATAGAGAAAGAAGTCAAAGAGTAGGATCCATTCTTTTCTTATGGTTGTTAGCTGAAGCACGTGGCTAGGTGAATTAGGTTGAAAAAGAGGTTAGGTTTTAGACTTCGATGTTCGGTGGCTGATGGGATATAAAAAGAAGCGAGGTGAAGAGAAGAAGGTACTTTTCTTCTGAGTTTTACATGGGGAAACGTAGCAAGCAGAGAAAGGGGAACGTAGAGAAGACGGGGAGAGAGGAAGAAATACTCCCGTATCGGTGACTACCGTGATTTTGGTTTAATCTTTTCTCTCTATTCTTGTTAGTTATTTTTAATGGGTTTTAAGAAACACAACTCCATGTCTTGCTAATTAATTTGTAACTAGGCTTTAATGTTGAAATCACATAAAGTTTTAGATCAATTAAATGAAGTATTTGATACAGACTATTATGATTTGAATATATTAATTCCATGATTTCAATTTATTGAATTTTATTTAACAGTTGTGATTTCGTTAGATGGTACATGCTTGGCCTAGGTTTTTGATGTTCCATGCTTTTAGTATACAATTGTTATTTTGAAAATCTACTTGTTGCAAATATATTTATCTACTTATTTGATGTTTCATGCTTGGGTTGAATCCTTAGATGCTTAGAATAACAAGGTAATATTTATGGACATGTAATTAGTTTCGTATAATTTTCTCGTTAACGCAATTTGATGGTGTACGCCTAGACTTAGAACTTTTGATGCACCATGCTTAGGGCGTCTCAGTGATATTTGCAACTCTAAATATTCAGGAGTTATGTTTCACTTCAATAATTAAATAGAAATAGTGGTGGATACTAAAAACCCTAGTTATTGTTTCTCCGATTTGATTTATTTTATTAGTTTAGTTTATTTTTCTATTATTATTCTTTAGAAAATTCCAAAAATATTATTCTAAATTAGTTGATTAGAGATATTGATTGCAATTATTACCCCCGCTCCCTGTGGGTTCGACCCGTACTTGTCGTTGTCTTCATTGTAGACAACGTGCGATTGCGGTTATTTATATAGGGTAATCTAAAATCCTATCAATTACTCGTAGTATATCTATTGAATTGATTAGTCTAATTCATAGAAATTAATGCTCTTGTAGGATTAAACCTAATAGCACGCTGCATTAGTTTTTTCTGTGAGTAGTAATTGCATATTCATCGATATGGTATGTGATGATATAAGGAATTTATCGGGGTATGCTCTCGATGGGGTACTCTAGGACTCTTGATAATGAATTTTTAAGTGACAACTCTAGTTATTAGATAAAGTGCATGTTTTATGATTGAATATGAACCTTTAACCAGTACTCTCAACCTATTGATTTTGTTTACTCATTCTTTGCTAGCATAATTACTTTAGTTTTAAATCAGAAAATCCCCCAGTTTACGTAAGTTTTCAAATACGAATAACATCCCATATCTCCCCGTGGATCGAATTTGTTCTTATAACTATATTCTTATTTATAATTGTGAAGTGAAATAACTTGAAATAATTTTTCTTGACTGATAGCCGACCAAAAACTCACTCTACCCACAAAACTTCCCTCAACCCTCATGGAAACAGTCTTTTTAGACAAAACAGTTATCCTTTCAGGGAATGATAATAACATGAAATGGTGTATGGTTGGTTATGTTTGCAGTGAAACACTTGTTCCAACAACCTCCTTTAGAAGCTACATCTGTTCTCAATGGCCTTTAGTTCAAACTTCAACTGCAACAACCTTCAGTGGGATACATAATAAGGTTCTAATGAGATTTCTTGCTGAAAGTGACTATAACAAAGTTGAAGCTCAAAGACCTTGGTTTCCTTGTTGTTATTTGATAGTTTTGAGAGTCGTCCCTCCAACTTTCTGGCCTATAAATTGTAAAACTACATTTTCATATGAACTCATGTGTCTCATATTGTGCAATGTCCCAATTGAATGCACATAGTTTGAAAATATAAAAAAGCTTACTTTTAAGCTTGGAGAGCTTGTTGAAGCTATGGATCCGTATGGAAATCATCCTTTGAAGAAGAACGTTAAAATTTTTGTCAGAATTCCGGTCCAAAAACCCTCCCAACGGGTATTCCTCTTTTCACTAGAGGAAGAATTGAACCATTCCTCATTGAATGCAAATATTTCATGGTCCCAAGGTTTTTCTGTACTTCGTGTTGAATTATTGATCATAAAGATGTTAATTATCCAAAGATAAAGGCGAAACAAAGGGTCCACCAAGGTGAAGAAATTCACACATCAAATGTTAAATACTCTCTGCCAAGAGTTTCTTGATTGATGCCTCCACAACCACCTGTTATTTTTACCGAATTTGTCTCAGCTCCTACTTCTGATAACCCTATAAGTATCAACTCTGATATAGTCATGGATATTCAAGAGGAATCTTTGATTCATGATATTATGAACAAAGGTAAAGCTGTTGTTGTTGAGCAGACTCTAAAAGATACTGAAGAGGATATTCTCATAAGGAAAATCAATATGAGCTCGTTCAATACTATCTGGTCCGTTAAAAATCTATGATGTGGGTCCAGTTCAAGCCCATCACCCATACAATACTGCAAATGATCCTTCTGAGGATCAAATCCAGATGAATCAACAAGCTGACTCTGTAACACCCCGTGTTCCGAACCAGGGTCAAACCCATATGGAAATCCAAACTCAAGGCAGTTACGTGTCGGAAAGAGACTTATGCATATATTTCTCCTAACATACTTTTTATGCTAAACATAATTGAAACTTTAATAACATGAATTGAAACATATGAATCCACTAATCATTTTTTACAATATTTTTAACCAAACATTTTTATCAAATTACATTTTAAGCAACACAAGAACAATGCAAACATTAAGCTAAGTTCTTAGTTCCACTTCCACCTTTAATGAAATCTACAAGAATATCAATTGGGGTAAGATGACAGCTCAGTAGAGTGCATTCCCAATCTCAAAACATGCATAATAATATCAATGAGTCATATAAAATTGTTGCTAGATCTTTTCTTGGTCATGCTGGATTATATCGTCGTTTCATCAAAGACTTTAGCAAGATTGTTTTACCTTTCTCGAACCTACTTGCTAAAGATACTGCCTTTGTTTTTGATGAATCTTGTGTTTAAGCTTTCGATAAGCTTAAATCTTTGTTTACTTCTACCCCTATTATCCGACCACCTGATTGGAATATCCCATTCAAACTCATGTGTGATGCGTCTGATTATGAGGTCGGTGTTGTTCTTGGCCAACGACATGATAAAGCACCTTCTGTGAATTATTATGCCAGTAAAACCCTTAATGATGCCCAGGTGAACTACACCACCACTAATAAGGAATTGTTAGCCATCATTTTTGCACTAGAAAAATTTAGATCATACCTCCTTGGGTCAAAGGTCATAGTTTACTCTGACCATGCCGAACTCAAGTATTTTCTTTCTAAGAAGGACTCGAAGCCTCGGCTAATTAGATGGGTTTTACCGTTACAAGAATTTACTCTAGAAATTCGTGATAAAAAGGGTTCTGAAAATGTAGTAGCCGACAATTCATCTCGTATTCTTGATGAGTCTAGAGATGATGAGAGACCAGTCCTTGACACATTCCCTAATGAACAATTGTTTTCCGTCTCTCAGTTACCCTAGTTTGCTGACATTGTTAATTATTTGGTAACCGGTCAAATGCCTGAGTATTGGTATAAACATGAAAGAATAAAATTCTTGTATGAGGTAAAATGTTTTTTCTGGGATGATCCATACTTATTCAAATATTGTCCATATCAGATCATCTGTCGTTGTATTCATGACAATGAAATCTCTAGTGTGCTCACTTTCTGTCATTCTGGAGTTTGTGGGGGTCATTTTAGCGCAATGAAAACATCTGCTAACGTCTTGCAGTCTGGTTTCTATTGGATGTATTTATTGAAAGATGCCCACAAATTTTATCAAATTGTGAAAGATGTCAGAAATTAGGTAAAATGACTAGCCGTAATATGATGCCATTGAATCCTATCTTGATAATAGAAATATTTGATGTATGGGGTAATTATTTTATGGGTCCCTTTGTTAACTCTTTTGGCAACTTTTATATTCTTATAGTTGTTGATTATGTGTCCAAGTGGGTTGAAGCCATATCTACCAAGACAAACGATTGCCACGTTGTGATCAAGTTTGTTAGACAACATTTTTTATCGTTTTGGTATGCCTCGAGCAATTATTAGTGATGGAGGTTCCTATTTTTGCAATCGTTCTTTTGAGGCCCTCGCCAAGAAATACTCCATCACCCATAAGGTTTCTACACCTTACTACCCACAGACTTGTGACCAAATAGAAGTGTCTAATAGGAAAATCAAATAAATCTTGGAAAAGACCGTAAACCCCACCCGGAAAGATTGAACTTTACATTTATTGGATGCTTTGTGGGTTTATCGAACTGCTTTTAAGATTCCTCTAGGGATGTTTCTGTACAGACTTGTATTTGGTAAAGCCTGCCATTTTTCTGTAGAGTTAGAACACCGTGCTTATTGGGACATCAAAAAGCTAAACTTTGGCATGTCCACTATAGAATCCAACCATAGACTTCAACTCAATGAGTTGGAAGAAATTCGCAATGATTCTTACCAAAGTGTGAAAACTTACAAAGACAAAACCAAAGTTTTTCACGATAAATGGATCATTTGAAAGTCGTTTACACCAGGCCAAAAAGTTATCTTGTATAATTTTTGTCTTCATCTCTTTCCTGGTACGCTTTGATCTCGTTGGACTGGACCATTCTGTGTCAAGTCCGTGTTTCCGCACGATGTTATTGAGATCATAAATCATGATACTAAAGAGACTTTCAAAGTCAATGGTCAACGATTGAAACCATTTATCGAATTGATCAACCATGAAGTGGAAAATATAAATCTACATGACCCTGTTTATTATTCCTAATTTTTGCAGGTACATATAGTCTGGATGAAGACGTTAAACTTAGAGCTCTATGGGAGGAAACCCATATGCTTTTGGTACACAATGCTGGTAATATATTTCCCTATCTCTTTAATGTGCTCGGTAATTCTCTTTGTCCATACTTTTATTCCTTATCTTTAGAACATCGAGGACTGTGTTCAATTTAAGTCTAGGGGTAAGGGAGGAAAATCTAAAATTTTAGTTGTACCAAAAACTCCAAAATCTAAAAACTTGTGAACAATTCAGGATGACACTAAACATTCTAAGTAGATAGAAACAAAACTCTTGGCCGTAGGAGTTGAGGGACCCTACTAAATGGTTTATTCATAAAAAGACATAGCTCAGGTGTTAGAAAAAAACATGATAGTCATCACCATATCTCGGAATCATCATAACCATATTATCTTCTATTTTTATTTTTACAATTTTGTGTTTCTCTAAGTGATTTGATGGGGCACTAAAATATCGACTTGTTATCGTCGTTGGGATGAAGTAGAGTGATTGAAGTCAAGCCCCATTATTGTATTAAGACCAATTTCCAAAAAAAGTAAAAATAAAAATTTTATTTTCAATAAATCGACCGTTGGGACCCTTGTATATACCAGCTGAGTCGATATTAGTATAAAGATTAAAACCAGTGGGAGCGTATCTCAATCCATTAGAATTCATCCTGGCGGCGACCTTCAGACAGATATGGGAAACACCGTTCACCTTAGTCAACATGTGCAAACTTCATCATCTCCATATCCATCTTCTAAATTATTCATGTGATTGAACTTTGATAGACTCTAAGTATCTTGGTCCATTGTACGACTTTCTGAGTAGTGCTTTGTTTTATTATATATGAATTTTAGTACGTTTGAGTAAAAACTCGTGTACAACAATTGGACTCAAGAAAGGGTAATTCCTCTCATAGCCAAAGAATTTTGTAGCCAACTAAATAGCGTGTTTAGTGTCTACCCTCAATTGTTCACAAGTAGCTAGTGTTTGGAGTAAAGGTTTTGTGGGTATACTTCTTGCAAACCCTCACGAGACAACACTCATCCAATACGACCACTTTGGGGTTTAAAGGCTTGTTACACATGCTAAGTGTAGTCGTGATTCCTGCGAAAGAGAGTTAGGACTTTTATTATTTTATTTTATTAAATAAGATTTGCTCAAGGAAAAGCAAAATATAATTCTGGGGGTATTTGATAGACATAATTTTGTGTCTGATTTGATCTCATATTTATAGTGTTAGTCCTCAATTTTTGTACTAATATTGTTCTTTTGTATGTATTTTTATGAATTAACAATTGTGGAAAAGATGAGCTTAAAAAGTGTTGAAAGCATCCCAAAAAAATTACTAAAAACACCCAGATAAAGTGATAAAGGCGCTCAAGAAAGTGATAAAGGAACCCACCAAGATTGGATAAAGGCACCCTCGAATTACTAAAGGCACCCATGCCCATTTCAAATTTAATTCTTAGCGGGAATTCTACTCTCTTGTCTGCGTAAAGTTATTTACATGATATGGAAATTATTTTGGAGAACTAAAAGGCTTTACACAAGTTTATTCTCTTACCATAAGGGTGAAACGCTAGTGACATCGAAGCATATATCTTGTCCATTTTCCCAATTGTAGACAAGAATATCCGCTGGCCTTAAAGTACTATCACTGGTAGAAAGAAATCCCAAACCAACTTCTTTCCTAGCCGATACGCCCGATTGGTAACATATATCAGCTAAAACATCTCTAACCAAGTCACGACGAAATTTGAGACCAACATCACTAGCACAATGTAATGCATGGTCTCCAAACACGTTCATTTCCCATTTGCAACTTGAGCAAAAGCTACCTACTGCAAAGATAGGGATGCCCATGCGGAAAAAAAGTATCGAGCTAAACTGTCTAGGCCCAATACACTGTTTGAGCCCACTATTGGTATGGCCATAAGGTAGTCTTGAGGATGATTTACTTTGTTACTTTGCGAAAGTATTGAATCATGTTCCGTGAATCTGAACCTGGCTGGTAGCTCTTTCGTCATAGCACCAAAGTATTGGACTGCCAGGGAACTCATGAGGTTTGGGGCAGTGTCGTCGATGCGAAAATTTGACGGAGAGAGACCGGAAGCTTATGTGTAAGTCCGGAAAGCCTGCCGGAAACTGAGGTTGGATTCAGGGGCTAGGGACATGTTCAGAATGGTAGGTTGTAAAGGGTGAGTTTGGATAAAAGAAGCTAAAAAACAATAGTTAACAGTATCTGACATAGTATAAACACCATGCCCACCATCTTTGATTGGTAGAGAAGCCAGACATTGTTGGACAGGACTGAACCCAGCACCATCCCCTGTGATAAGTTGTCTAAGATATTAAATAAGATGCTCATTGAAGTAAGTTTTTGCCTGCTGAAGAAACATTGGATTTGTGGTGTGCATAGTGAAATATAAGCGAGACACACTTGTACAGTTGCGGAGAAACAAAAGTTCACTTTGTGGATCATTAAGTGAACTAATTTAAGTTAAACATTCTTAGTGGAAAAAAATATGAGTAAAACATCCCACTGAATCGAGTTTGGTCCACTAATTTAGTGCATTAGTTGTTAGATTAGTTTAATTTAGTTATTACGGAGTATTATTTATTATTATTTTCTTTTTAATTATTTTTAAATTTTTATCTGATTTTTACTTTTTAAATTTTAATATAATTTTATTTTTATAGTTAGTTTAGAAAAAATAAAAAAGAAAAGAAAAAAGTTAAAAAAACAATAACTTAATTTACTTTTTTTTATTTTCCTTTTTTTATTTTTATTATTGATATATTTTTGGTTTAGTAAAATTAAAAATATAAAAATATATAAAACATAAAAATATTAAATTAAAAAATATAGTTTTATGTTATAAGGGTATAAACGTAACTTGAGCTAATGAGGGTAACTTAGTACTTTTTATCATTTTTAGACACTTCTTATCTTTTGTCCATAAATGGGAATAAATTTATCTGATGGGGAAGGTGAGAATATTTACTCTCAAAGAGAAAGAAATCGACAATGGATCTCCTTTCAGAAGATAGTCATGACAGCTAGTGCTGATAAAAATAGGTTTAGTAGTCTAGCCATGTATACAGATGATAATGATTATGTTGACTATCCAACGTTTTCATCATCGCCGACATGGGAGAACTTTGTGGTAGAAGATACCCCTTCTCCTCCATCAGATGGATTTCAACATGTTTTGCGTGGTTTAAAAAAGAAAAATACTAAACCAAAACATGGAATATATTTAAAAGCTCATGAAAAGAATTTTCGCTTGAAACGTTTTGGATGAGCTTGTTGATGTAATTTCTCATTCATCTAGTCCTTTTTAATTTTATTTTTATTTTCCCTTTTTGCTTCTTTCTTTAGGAGATTCTGACTTTTTGTCTCCCTTCTAATTTTGTTTTTCATTTTTTTATTAATAAATTCTTTAGCTTTAAAAAAAATAGAAATAAATTTTTAGCCCTTAAACTGATAGGTTTTTAGAACGGCTCAAAAATATATCGAAGTAAACTACATACACTGTTTGATACATTCAGAGTTTGTTTCAAAACAAAACAACTTTGAGAATATAAAAACTTGCATTTTACAATGGATATTGGTCAGCATTATACTCCCTCCGTCTCTGTGTATTTGTTTAAAAGGTTTTGCACACATATTAAGAAATAAATAGATGTATGAATTTTTTCCATCTATATCATTGATCAAAGACGTCAAGCATTAATTACTATTAATATATTTAATATATATATATATACAAGATAAAATGCAAAAATATTGTTGAAAATTTTGTGGAAAAGTATCAATTTTAACAACTATTAAGGGACTAGAGCAAAATCCTATTTAGATAGGTAAACAGGGACGAAGGGAGTATAATCTTAAAATTAATATGTTTTACTACGAACAGTACTGAATTAGACAGTTTATTTGATACTATTGTATAATTTATCCAATAGGTTACGTTCACCATGAAGATCGCTAAAAAAGTATCCCTTCCCACTAGGCATATCATTAGTGTTCTTGGTTACCATTTTTACAACTTTCAAGTCAGGATTGTACAATGTAACATTGTGGCTGCATCACATGATAAAAAAAATACAGATTTTAAATCATACGATAAATTTTAGATCAAGAAGCAAAATTTTAACCATAAAGTATACTATTAGCTTTTGAGTCACGTGGAATTTTAGGTCAGTGTTAAATTTTGAGTCATTGGATATATATCGAGCCATAGCACTAGCTAGCTTTTGAGTTACCTTGTAGATTTCAGGTTATTGGGAAGATTTAGAGTCACACACTGCATATTCTTAATCGCATGATGGTTCAGTAATATTAAAATATGAGTTGGAATATACGGTGAATGAGGCATATCATTAGCTGATCCTAATTGATATGCCATATTTTTTACCTTCCTTATTTAGTTTTCTCTCTTATTCTTCTCCCTAATTTTTTGGCTAATATCTCTGTATAAATCTCAACTATTAGTGATTGATGTAAATTATACTAATTGTGTTAGTATAATTTTTTCCTAGTTTAGATTTATTTTCCATTGTAACCACATGTATTATTCACTATAAATAATAAAATTCTTCTCCAGTGTTTTCATCACAGTGAATACAAATCAATACCGTGTCTCAAGTTTTTATAAGTTGATGCATGTCGTAAGTGCAACAAACTAATTTAGATATTTCTCACTAATACTAACAAGTAGTATATCAGTAGTAAAGATCGTTCCCACGATGAGCTGTGTAATTGTCATTTGTTTTCAACTTCTTATCTAACCAAGGAGGGATTGTAATGAATTAAACTAAAGTAAGCTAACGAAAGAAATTACAAAATAAGCAAAGGTTGTGATCAAGGGAAGAAAATACTGGTTAATGATTTCATCTTCCATCGCCAATCAAACTCACCAATCGATTAAAATCAACATACACCCTCTCTTCGTACCAATATCCCCAGAGCACCCCATCGAGAGCATACTCCGGTAAATTCCTTATGTCATCATACTATAACAATGAATATGCAAATACTACTTAGCGAAAAACCTAACACAACGTGCTATTAAGTTTAATCCTCCAAGAGTGTTAGATTCTTTGAATTAGGATAATCAATGCAATATGAATACTACGAGTAATCTATTTAACATTGTTCAAGCTTTTATATGCAATTGCATGAAGGTTTTGAGTATAATTAATAATCACACTATGTTACTTGTGACCGGGTCTATCGACTATTCTGTATATCCAAACTCTAGTTTAGTTTTAGATATGAATATGTGTTCACTTAGTATGCATCCTCAACAAACACAACACACATCCAATCATAAATGAATGATAAAAAGAGATCTTGAACATCAACAATAATCAACAAGATTGATTTACATGTTTAGGACTTCCAACTATATCCCGAACCAATAGAAAAACTAGCTACTATTCATAGGTTTACTAAAATCCATGGAAAATATACAAGGGAATAGGGAGAGGAAGAAGAAAGTGTCAAGGTTGTTCCCCTAAAGGAGAAAACCCTAATTTGCTCCGAACTCCTTTAATTCTTGTGTTGTAGATGAAAGAGAAATTGACTCTTAAATAGATATCCCAAAAGTAAAAGGGATCATACTCGAATCCCGGTCAAAATAGGTCGCAAAGCTCGCCTAACACTAGCCACAAGATAAACAAGGTCGACCTAAGGATATCACTCAGCCAATGGGCTCGTGTGGCTCAGAGAAATCCAGCCAAAAACTCAATAATCAGTTTTAAATAGCATGTCAGTTACACGGAACTGACATGCAAAAACTCAATCTCTCCCTTGATAACACTCATTGTCGCGAGTTTCTTTTATATCTCATTTTTTCTTTTATTTGCCTCGATGACTATCTTAGTTGAGAAAAACTATTCTTTCTGACTTTTACAATTGTATCATCGACAACTCATGCTTCCGCGATCAATCTTTTTATTTGAGTTTTTGAAACTCAACTCCCATATTTTCGCATCAACTGGGAACTATATTTTCCTATTTCTTTTCAAACTCGAGTATCACCTTCTGCTTTTGTTTCGATCTTTCAATAACAACATCCAATCTTATTATCTCGACCCAAAACCAACATTCTCTCTCTCATAAAACAACACTCACCACCATAAACCTTCACAGGATTTTCAAAACATCACATACTCGAGCTCACCATCACTTATTTACTTCAAAATCTCAAAACTTCTTTCTGCACTTCATGTTAGAATATCACCATAATAGAACAGAGAGGAGTGAAAGAGAGAGATTGAAACACTAAAAATAAAATCTACATTGATAATCTCCTGCTTAGTTTTTACATTAACATAAAAGCCTTTAAATAGGCATTACAAGACACAAACCCTAAAATAATAAACCCACTAAACATGAAACTCATACTTTGTAAGAATTACTTCCTACTACTACTCACATAAATAAAACACGTTTTATTTCCTAAATACTAGGATTCAAATATCAAATAACAAATCAAATAACAAACTAGCCAAACATGCTAACTAATATTGAACGTGGTTGACGCATTCAAATTCCAACACTTCATTATCAGATATGGTCTTCCATGGATGCAAAGCTTCATACCCATCGATGGTCATAAACAACTCAAACCATCACTCTTGGTTTCACATTACTGTGATCATCAGTCATTATATCTTTAACCCATTCACAACCACAACAAAACACCTTCGAGCCTTCTTCAAATACCATCACTGAAGCTATAAATGGCAGTTGAACGCCATCATAGCTTCCTCGCTTCCAGCCTCCATATTGAGTCCTACCCATGCTTTTTAATAGTTCCATTATGATACCCATTTAAACCCTAAAAATCTGTAATATCAGCGTAACAAATGATAACTAGAGGTCGACATGTTTTTTTCTCAGTTCAAAACTGTAAAGAAGAAGAAGGTGTCCCCTTAACCAAACCGCTGGCGCTCTTATCAAAATTTAAATTCTTAACTTTTCAGTTAAAACTAGTTTAAATATCGGTTTTGGAAAACCGACGAGTTTAACTTCTTTTTTTGCCCATAACTTTTTCATACGAAGTCGGAATGACTTTATTCTTTACTGGATTTGAATGAGTTCCATTTGGTCTTTGGCCTTTTTTCCTTTGTAACATTCTATTTCCATTTCTTTTTAGAGATGAAACCTAATATAACACATAAAATAGAAAAATAATTATAATTCAAAGTAATTCACACAAAATCTATCAAATAAGTGTAAGAAGCGATACTCAAAATATGTAAATTATAAACTTATCATAAGTAACGAGACAAATTTTAAAAAACGATGCAGATTTTAGTAGCTTGGGCCAAGCCCTAGGCACATACCAAACACCCATATTTTCCCTTTTTGAGCTACTATGGACATGCCAAATGGGCAAATAAGGTGGGAAAACCAACATATTTGCCGGTTTGCACATCGCGACAGAGACTCTGTCGCTCGACAGAGTTTTGGGTGTACGACCAAATCTCTGTCGTTGAGTTCTTATCTTAGTCGTTAAATTTTCTTTAATCCAAGGGTCCCTATATATATAATAATTTAGATCATGGCCTTTCATCTAGGTTTAATCGAACGACTATTTTAAATTTTAACACTAAGCACTTCTAATGTAGTTCTTAATTTTAGTTATATATAATTTGATTTCAAAAGGGATAGGAAAACTTAATAATTTGATTGAATTAATTAAAATTATGTTACAACAGTAATCTCCATTACATTACATTCAATTAATTTACTATACTACGCTTACAAGATAATAAGCTAGGGCAGTAAAAACTTAATAAACTCTTCAATAAAAATCTTGGACAATATTTGGCGTCCTGTTTATCTTCATTTGACAGAATTTCCTATCGATGCGCTCTTGAGAAGATTTTTCTTGGTTTTTGTGAGCAGTACCACGTTTAACTTTCAAATATTTTTTGCCTTCAGTTTTCTTGCCTTAAAGTCTTCTTTGTCTTTAAGCTGCAGATTTGACTTGATTAACATCAAAAACTTGAAGGCCTCTTTGCTTTTTTATCATTTTCTATTTTGTACAACCATCACATATCTTACTAATTAATAGTAGCTTCAAGTATGACTCCTGAAAAATCAAGTTGAGTTGCAATTTCTGTCATTTGAAAAGAAAAAAAAATTGTAAATAATTAAGAGTTTTTAGTAGGTAATTTGTTTTTATTTATTTATTTATTTTGAAATTTAGGAATTTATAAGCGGAGGAGAATTAGCCGTTAGGGAGCAAGATTCTATCGAGTTTTGTCTTTATCGGTTACTCTATTTCCCATAGTGGTGCGGCTAGTTTGTCATGCACCGCGACTAGTTTTCTCTGCCAGGTGCATGGCGAACTAGCCAATTTACCCATATGCATAGGAATTGGCCTTAGGCTTTTTCTTATGGACCTTTTAGATTCAAGATTCACAACAAAAGTAGTGATTCAAGATTGTGTTCAAGGGATTGCTTGAATGCAATTTGGAATCAATTTTGTGGCGCTAAATGGTTTGGCGCTCCATAAACAATTTTTTGTGCCAAATGATTTGGCGCAACAAATCAGAGCCATTAGATTTTATTTCTCTGATATGCATTAATATTTCAAATAATTAAATCTTGAGCCTAGGTCCGGTATTCTCCTTTTGCAGTGTGAAGTATTTGAGCTAGTTAAAGTGAGGCATCTCTTGGAATCCGCATTGGTGTCAATATATCTCTGTTAGTCGTCTTTTAAGCTTTGCCTATAAAAGAGCATTTTTATCATTTGGCGCAACAAATCAAAGTCATTAGATTTTATTTAGAAATTCAATCTAATGATTATACTATTTACGCTCAACCATTTGACGCTTCTATTATAAACCATCAGTTTTTTTAATTGTTAAAATCTAACGACTCTAATTTTCTGACCATTAGGTGTTTCCATGATTGAACTTTGAATCACAATAGCTCTCGGACTTTGAATCAAGGTGAGTTGTCGCATGTTGAACCTTGAATCACAGTAGCGCTCGGGCTTTGAATCAGAGTCACATTGGGTATGGCTTATTTAGTTGTGGCACAATTAATTTAGAAAGCTAGATACTGTAGTATTCCTATCCACCGAGAGCCTTCTAACTGGGGTCCGGGAGGCGCGTCATTCGCAGCTACAGTTCGAACTGTAATCCAATGGACAAAATCTAGCATGAGCAGTTGACTTTTAAGACAGACGTATTCAGCTTAGCTTCTATAGAAGCGTTTCTGATACTCCATCCGATCCTAGACACTCATGGCAACATCAATGCTTAAATCAAAGTTAAACAAATCCATAGCTCAGATTTAGAGATTTGAAGAGAGCCAAAGCAAAGGGACCGAGGAGACAAAATTTTTTTGGTGTGCCACTAGTAAAGTTTCAGCTACAGATCTCAACATCTGTACAGTAATCTTGTAATGGAATCTTGACAAGACCCATGTCGACATTTCTCTGAAACAGGTAACTGATTACGAATTAATTCATGGAAAACTTGTAGTTTGTTGAAGTTTCACCGAGATTTAAATAAAAGTTTGAACCTTTTTTGGGGTTTTGATGGGTGAAGAAGAAGAAATGAATGGTAATGTTGAGAGTAACACTGTTAAAGCAAATCCTAAATTAACAGTCTTACCTTTAATTGCTCTAATTTTTTATGAGGTTTCTGGAGGACCTTTTGGGGTTGAAGATTCAGTGAGGGCAGGAGGAGGTCCACTTCTTGCTTTACTTGGTTTCTTGATTTTCCCTTTGATTTGGAGTATACCAGAAGCTTTAGTTACAGCTGAACTTGCAACAAGTTTTCCTCAAAATGGTGGTTATGTTGTTTGGATATCAGCAGCTTTTGGACCCTTTTGGGGATTCCAGGAAGGGTTCTGGAAATGGTTCAGTGGAGTTATGGATAATGCTCTTTACCCCGTTTTATTTCTTGATTACTTAAAGCATTCATTGCCTATCTTTAATAGATTGCTTGCAAGAATTCCAGCTTTGTTAGGGATTACATTTTCCTTGACCTATTTGAATTATAGAGGTCTTCATATAGTTGGGTTTTCGGCTGTGGCTCTTGCTATGTTTTCGCTTAGTCCATTTGTTGTAATGGGTCTTCTTTCGATTCCTCGCATTAGACCTAAGCAGTGGCTAGTTGTGGATTTTAAGAAGGTAAACTGGAGAGGATACTTTAATAGTATGTTTTGGAATTTGAATTATTGGGATAAAGCCAGTACGTTAGCCGGAGAGGTGGAAAATCCTAGCAAAACATTCCCTAAGGCTCTTTTTGGTGCTGTACTATTGGTTATGTGCTCATATTTGATTCCTCTTCTTGCGGGTACTGGAGCATTAGAGTCTAAGCCAAGTGAATGGAGTGATGGGTACTTCGCGGAAGTTGGAATGTTGATAGGAGGGATTTGGCTTAAATGGTGGATTCAGGCAGCTGCAGCTATGTCTAATATGGGGTTATTTGAAGCAGAAATGAGTAGTGACGCATTCCAACTACTCGGGATGAGCGAGCTGGGAATGCTTCTGGCTATTTTTGCTTCAAGGTCAGTTGTTCTGTCCAATTCGATCTTCCTTTGTTTAACAGTTTTTATTAGGTTCTATATTGTTGTAGACTTTAAGAAACTAGGGAACTTCTTATAATTAAAGATTTCAGAGTGACGTATTGAAAACTCTCGATTGAGATCAGATAGCCAACCTTATTAGGATGTGTATATCTATATACGTACGATTATTCACATCAGAAAGTAGCTCCTTTTCTTGAGTGAGACTGCGAGATACAGAGAGAAATAGACGCCTCAGTGAGGATCTGACGATCTACTTGTTTGATAAATCTGTAGATCAAAATACGGGACCCCGACTTTCAGCATCTTGTGTTCTGCAACTGGGGTTGTGTTCTTATCATGGATGAGCTTTCAAGAGATAATTGAATTATTAAATTTTCTCTACTCATTCGGAATGCTACTTGAGTTTGCAGCTTTTATAACGTTGAGAATAAAGAAACCTGACCTTCACCGACCTTACAAAGTTCCTTTACAAACATTTGGAGTGACAATTCTATGTATTCCTCCTGCTTTTCTTCTTGTACTTGTTATGTGTCTTGCTTCGCTCAAGACAGTTTTAGTTAGTGGGAGTGTTATCATACTAGGAGTAATTTTGTATGTTACTGTAATACAAGCAAAAGAAAGGAATTGGGCCAAATTTGAAGCAATACCAATGGATCCTTCTGTAAATTCAAAAGAATCCCTTCCAATAGTGTCTTATCGACAACATCAGGAAGTGAAAGATGAGGCTTCAGCGAGCCTACTGAGTGAATTCACCTCCTTAAACAGTGGAGAACAATCATCTGAAAATGAGTTGGAAGGGGATCCAAAATTGGATTAGGAAGGAGTCTATCTGTGGACTTACTTGTGTAATAAAGATGCTTTGCTCATGTTGGATTATATGTTTTTTTAAGGAATTCTTACATATACCGCTGTTGTAACATTACTTTTTTCAGTGTCAGTTTACTGTTCCATTTATAGTATTAGTCATCTTTCAAACACTTTGTTTCTTTTTCTAAAACGACGCTGTTTATAACTAGATTTCTAATTGGCAATTATCAATTATAATACCTTCTCATGCTCATAAAATTAACTCACTTCCACATTAAGAACGCCTGAAAGTGATTGACCGGTTGATTTTGTCGCAGAGGAACCCCTTTTGTTTTAGTGCTGCACGTTGGGCATCAATGTCACTACGATAAAGCATTTCAACTGCTGTCATACTTGATTTTTCTTTCGTGCTGCAGCTCCTTGACGAAATCCACAGTTGTACCATTTCCATCCATTAGGCTCAAGGAAGAAGGTGACTTCTATGTTGATTCCAGGTATTCGGATAGGTTGGTTGTTTTAACTTTCCTCGCAGGTACCGGTAATGTAGCACAATAACCTCCCAATTTGTTAATATATGTGTAACATCCTTTCTGATAGCAGTCTAGACGTATGTATCTCCCTTCATATACTAGGTGACACCGTAGTTATAGCCTTCTAGACCTGTTCTGTCATATTTTCAAGCATAACCTATCATTGCTAGAGCGCAGTTGTATGTTTTGTCAATCTTCCTCAAGAGCTTCACGCACAAGGCCTTCTCATAGAACTGAGTAGCACATTCTAGATCACCAACACAAACCTCTCGTTGTCTAAGTGTGTAACTGACATTTCCGCCCTTGTATTTGCAAACCAACTATGGAATCTAGAAAGCCTATCAAAATGTCATCTTCAGGACCAAACCCCAAAAAGCATTTGAGTATTTCTTCTGGGGAATGTCTCTTTTCCTTAACAAATGCTTCCCAAGACATTTTGTGTAACTGTAAGCTCAAGTGTTTTCCCAAGATTAGTACTCTATGAACCACATAATATAGTAGCCCATTCTAATACGTTATCACTTTGAACATAATTTACCCTGTTTGATCCACTCAGTGAGCAAAACTTCTAACCATCTTAATAGTTGATAGATTAAAATGGTGGTGGATTTTGTAGCAGACCCTTTTCCTTGTGCAAATAAAGCTTGATAAGTAAATACAACCTCTGATTGGTGATAATTCCTCGGATAACCACTAGCAATTTAAGCACGGTTTATTTTCTGTGCCTGCCTTTTCTTATTTCTCATGTCTTTTTTCACCTTAATTTTTATTAACACTCTTTTTACACCTTCCACAAGTTACTACTAATATTTACACTGTAAAACGAAATTTCCTAAAAAAAACAAGTTTACTGGGTACTTTCCTAAACTTTATAGGAATCACTAATCAGAAACTACATCAAACTCCAGTAGTAAATCATACTTAGAAACTGAATCGTGTTACTTGTTATACAAGGTTCTAGTTTGGATATCTAGGCATAAAAACAACCCTATAATATATGCATAGGCCTCATATGTTGAGTCATCTAGTTGTAGAACAGCACAAGAAGAGAAACTCCAGAAAGGCTTTTTGCTCAACAAATAAGATTTTTCATCAAGAGAGGAAATAGTTTGAGAGATTAGAATGGCAAGAAGGAAATCAAGGACAAAGCCAGCACCAAAGAAGCGATTGTTGGAGAAGCTTGATAAAACGTTCGCTTGTCCGTTCTGTAATCATCTATTTGGTGTCGAATGTGTCATGGATATGAAGCTTATAATTGGTTCAGCAGTATGTGGTATCTGTAAAGCAAATTACAGCACCAAAATCAATAGGCTAACTGAGACTATTGACATCTACAGTGAACGGATTGATGAATGCGAACATGTCAACAATGTTGAGGAAGTTCTTGATTGATTAGCAAGAGACCAGAAGACAGAAAAGTTGCTGAATTCTGTGAATTATCTTATTAGGTCTTATTCTTTTATGTTTTTGAGAATTGAGAACTTTCTATTATAACGTCATTTATACTTGTAATCAAGATGTGCAAGTTCTTTTCTGGTATGAATTGAATTCCCCAATTTACACATGTTTTTAGAAAGTCCTTAAATATGTGAAGACGAAAACGCATGCCTTCATTACAAGGCTCATGCCCAATTGAAAGGAACTTAATTTTCTACAGCCGACTAGTATCACAAAAAAATATAAAATTTATTGAAAACTGTAATTCTTTGTATTTGAAACAAGATGTGTTGTTTTCAATATAAATAAAAAACATATTTTTCTATATAAGTAATTGGTGTTTTAATGAACCTTAACATGTATACTAGAATACAAGTTAAAAGAAACTAAAATATAAATCAACCAAGTTTTTATGCACAGAAAAAGGGGTCATAGTCATATGCCCATGGCTTTCAAATTCGTCAAACTATAAAGTTTTCTTACTCTTAGGCTACGTCCTATGGAATAAAGATGTAGTAACGATAAGACTTAAAACCGTGGCTAAAAAAGTGATCTCTCCTCGAAAACGGGGAAGGTGGAAGGAAACTAAAACTTAAACCCAATTTTTTTTGAAAAACTGAGATACGATGATTTGTTTTTTTTTTCTTTAATTTAATATAATTAAAATCTAATAACTGAATCCATTTTTTGTATTTATATAATTAAATTTCACAAAACGAGGAATAATATCTTGTCTTTTTCTAAAGCGAGAGATGAAATTCCGCTTTAGGTAAATTCCATGGAGCTGAAGTGTCAGCACTATTTAAGTGGGGGTTCTCTCTTCCATAAGATTTAGCCTTAGAACGTCCACAGTCACGCGATTAAACAATGGACCAAATCTATATTTGGTCGTTGAACCAATCATAGTGGGACGAACTATAATTAAATTTGATCGAGTTTTCTAGGGCTGGGACCAAATTTGGTTTGAAATCCGGACCAAACCCAAATTTGATGGAGCGCAAGTGTAGCGAACGTTTGATAGTAGGTGTTAACATAGTCATATGTCTCGTGCCAGGCGTAAACACAGCGTACATCTCATGGTCCGGCACAAACAAAAATAACGCATGTAGTGGAAGTTCATCTACATAACCGCCCCACTAGATACCCTTTTATAGTGGATTCATTTGGGCGTTCATCTATATAATCACCCATTTTTAAACGCTCAATTATACTTACGCTTGACCATATTTTACTCTTCTACCGCTGCGTTTCATATCCCAAAAGAGCAAAATTTTTTTTGATATTTGCTCTTTGGTTTTGCTCTTTGATCAGCTCATGACTGTGGATGCTCTTATTAATTTATTTTTATCAATTAAGTTTTCAGAGATTGTCAAGGTATTTATTTTATGGTTACTTGATGTTTGTTTGTCGCCCAACTCAAATATTAATGCACAAATAGGATGGCTAGAGGCGTTGCAAGATATGGAGGTTGTTATCGCTTATGATTGGGGTTCCACTATGTTAGTCGAGTCGTAGATTGGTCTCGATGTCCCATCATTAGGCTTTACAAGCATCCATGGTCTATGAGGTATTATTAGGGTAAATATGACAATACATATCTTAATTTGTATATTTATTTAAAAGAAAAAAATTGACCAACTAATTAATTGTATGATGTTACTTTCAGATTTGGGGGTATACATATTTTCGTGTGGGTCTAACTAATTTTAAAAACTACGACATGGAATATTTTTTGGTTATAGTAAGGTATGATGACAGTAATTGGGATGCACAACACTTCATAGCATGATAATTTATATTTTTGGAGATACCAATACACCGTTAAAAATAAGTGTATTGTTGTTTGGATGTCGTATGAGAAATATGATCAAATGACCCTTGAGATTCAAGAGTGGTCAGTGACTTTTCAAAGTAGAAACTTGTGTCATACAATCCTTTTACGAACCTCGACGTTTATTACTTTGGGGAAAGATGTCCTACATAGTTTGGTATATTTGGAAAGCCAAGAAAGCCTCTATTTTGTTCCACCGTCCTTGGATCAAAATACAGAAGACTGAAGTGAAAAGGCTGGAAAAGGTATGAGATATTATTAACCCCATGTAACGAAGATGAATATGACAAACGATTCAAATCGGTTATAGAGTCGGTAATTGGTCAAAAAGTTGTACACATCTATGGAATAAATTTTGCCACAATCGGTAAAGTATTACCAAAAAGTCAAGTACCAACACATCCACCACTAGTGATTCCATCATACACCATTTATCATTCAAGAAGAGCTTATTCTCCTTTGGTGGAGTCTGATTTGCTAAAATTGACCTGGGAGGTAGAATGTTTTACTCTTACTAGGGCCCAATTCTTATTCGATAACATCTCCATTCATGAAAAATTGAATCAAATTGAACCAAGAAATTTAGAAGTTAGGCATATGTATCAACAGGAGATACACAAAATGAGATAGAGCATGAGCTTCAATCTTAATTTTTCAATCCCTACTAGAACTCCATCTCATGATATAATTCATGACTCACATCCAAAAATTATGCAAGGATAAGGCTATCATCCAGTGCAAGAATTTTAACAAAATCCTCAAGATTATTAAGATTATAAAAGTTCATTTGATTATGAAGGATCTCAAGATGGAGGATTTCATCAATGACTTGGAAATCCTCCAAATTATAATCAAGGTGAAAGATCTCAAGATGAAGGATCATTTCAAGGGTTTTGGAATATGATACAGGGGAACACGTATATGACTGTACAAAAAACCGTCTAAACCGGCTGGACCGGTCGAAACCGAACCGATCATATTTATCGGCTTGTTGCACGGTTCTAATAATAAGAATCAATCAATTTTCATCTCGGTCTATGGTTTAGGCTTCAAAGCTGACCGAGCCGACCGGTGTAAACCGAGAGTCATTAACCCCTTGATTTCCAATCGTATTTTTAATCCTAGCCCACCATACTCCAATATATATCACTAATAAACTAACCTAACCATAAAAGCAGCCACTCTTCTCAAAACCTCACTCGACTCTTTTTTTTTCTTCTCTTTTTCACAGACAACCACCACTCACCATCCATCTCCTCCATCAGGACTACCACCGCAATCAGTCAATCATCACCTTTTTCTTCTCTTCTTTGATAACTTCTTTTTCGTTTTCCTCTTTTTCAACCCCAACAACGTCTGCAGCAGCACCACCATCACGGCATCACCATTACCACCACCTGCTATACCACATCATCAGTACCATCACTTATCGATTGGGAAAAATAAAAAATTAGTCATGTTTTTATAGGGTTTGAAGATTATTTAAAATTTAGGGTTTTAAAAAAAAAAAAAATTCTAAAGATAATTTTTAAAAAAATAATATATAAGTATATGGTTTAATATGATTTGTATTCATTATGGTTTCATTAATGTTACTTAATTAATAATTTTAAAGGTTCAATCCGTATTTTTGAAATGTATTTATTGTTTATGACTATGTTCAAAGTGAGTATGATATTCTGATTTTGAAATGCAATAAGGTGTGAGGGTTTATAAAGGTAGCAGTACTAGCAAATGCAAAATTGGGGAGCTTGTGTAGGATGTCTGGTTGAGATTTTATGGTGTAGAATCTGGAAGACCTGAGCTGAAGCTAAAGTGGATTGCAGATCACCTTCCAACTACTACATTCCCTTCTTAACCATCCATTAGTTATGTGTATGCGATTAGGAATTTGTGAATGGGTGTCTGCATTATTATGTATTTTATAAAAAATTAGTTAGCATTTGTTCTTCAATATTCATCTTGAATATTTTTTTTAAGTTATAATAATGATTATAGTAAAAACGAACCTTAAAACCGGACTGACCGAGTCGACTCGGATCGGTTTGAAACCGAACTGATGAATGGCCGATTCGGTTTACGGTTTTATAATCGGCTACCGGTCGGTTCGGTGATTGGTTTGGCATGAATACCGGACTGGCCGACCGATGTGTATCCCTAGACACGTATGACAGAAACTGGAATGGGACCGAGTAGTTATAGTTATGCTTATGTAAATATATAAAATTTAATTTATTATATGTAATTGAAATTAAAATTAAGTCTATTTATGTAAATCGTTATATTTAATTAGAACTAATCTATTTTGAAAGGAAAGTACTATTAAAATTAAATTACATTTGATTAAAATTTATAATAAGTCCACCAACGTCTTGATCGAGTAGTATATGGAGGAGGAACTTGCAACACAAAAGGATTGAATTTGTCCATCTGTTTAAGGGTATTGAAATGGGCTTCGTAACGGAAATTTGTTCCCTTCTATCTTCGTCATTCTTCTAGAGACCTCGACACAACTTCAACATCATTTTAACCCCTAATTTGAAATCGATTGACATTAGTTGTTATATTCATTAACTTTATTGTTTATTCTTACATATCGACAGAACAACTCGGGTTTATTACGATTATTCGGGTTACTGGTGGCAGTGCAGAAGTTTTCATGAATGTTCTTCCAATAATTCATACTCATTAAACCATTTTGTCGTCGTTCAACACCCCTTACCAGATATTATATTACATAGTTTCTGCAAAGTGATAAATCTTCATCAAGAGTAAACTCAACTATCGGTTGAACTATTGTTCAGAAGATTAGAGAAGGTTTTTGTGAGATATTATTGTTGTATAAGGTGTGATTTTGTGGGTATATATAGGGGGTGGATTGAGATTCGTGGCATCATGTATTCGTTAGAAACCAAGGGTTAACCGAGCGTCCAAGGGTTGGCTGTCAATGGATATATTCTCTATAAAAACAATTACTAACAGTTGTATAACGACTATATATTTTCCTATAAAACCAGACATTGCTAACTAGTTTTTCTTCTCAACCAACACCATCAATATGTTTTCTAAAAGCAAAAGCAAAAAAGTATTTTGTATACACGCAATAGAGGTTTTCCCATTATGTTAAATGGATACTCATAATCTGATGCAATGGCCTTGGATGTATTCTAAGTATCCACAAGAATATTTTTGTAGCATCAAATAGTTATTGAATCACAACCGGAAAAGATTAGGTATTTTAGTATTGTCAATATCCTAACTGTCGTGGAGAAGCACAATTGCTAAATGTTGTTGTGAAAGCTAAAGAAGATGAAAAGGTAGCCGCACTGTGCAAAAACTTCAAACTTAAAGTCAAATTGAAGAAGTTAAAGTGTAACCACTTTGGAGAAGAAGATTACCATGAAAGGAATTGCCCGCACAGAATCATTGATTGCTCAAACCCTGGTTGTAAAGAAAAAAACACGTCCGAAAAGTATTTTTTGAAATGTCTTATGTGTCAAATTTTGGAGTGGACTGATTATGTGTCGTTTTATGTTTTAGTTTAGTGGTTATATTGTGCTTTGTTAATTAATGAAAAATGTATGTGTCCTTGCACCGTCAGTATAATATCAAAATGAACTTAGTTTATTTTAAAGCAAAGTATATTGGATTAAAAAAAAAACTACAAATACTTGAGCTATATATCTTTTACTTTTAATTAAAACTAACAAAACCACACAAGACCGAGTTAACAAAAAACTTCAAACTTAGTTAAAGCTTCTCAATCAATGTCCTCATTCAGTTGGAGGAAGAACATCTTGAAACAAAAAAGGGGTACAATTTTTGAAGCCCCGTAAGGATGTTGAAAACAAGCTTCGTAATTGAAAGGTTTGTCGTTAGATAAGTGTCATACTATTAGAGTTCTTTGTATATGAAATTTCACAAACTAAATAAATAAAATATCAAAATAAGTTAACAAATTATTTAAGGAATGCAGTGAAAAGGTTTGGATTATTTCATACCGATTGCTCATCAGTTTCATTAGGAAATCTCACTCGTTTGTTGCTCATTACTGAAGCTGCAAAATGCGTCACCCTACTAATTGTCTGAAAACGACACGACAATCGTTGAGCATCACATATTCTCGGGTTCCTATTTTCTTTGAGGAACATTGTAAAAAATTTGTGCCAAAAATTCAGATACGATGCGCCTTGATCATTATTGATAGTATCAGTTGTTTTAAAAACATAAGCTCTACAAATAACTGAATCTTTATCTTGAGTAAACTTATGACCATTAACGCTGGGAGTCGTTATGGTTAGATTAGTAAAAATAAATAAAGTGAAATTAATTAAAAGAATTTTTTTGGAAAAGTATAAAAGGTGTAGAAGTTGTGATTTTAAATTGGGAGGGATATGAATTTATAGATGATGGAATAACAACCAACGTCGGTTGAGGCTTGGTCGATCGTCCAAGCTTAATTCGATCAACTCAAGTTGAACCACTTGATAAATGCTCAAATTTAAGCATTTTTCCATCCATTATACCTATTTACATGTTCCATTATTGGAAATTTGGGTAAATTTTTCCGTTTGGCCACCCCATTATTTTTGTTCCTACATGAAACTTTTGAAGGAGGAGAATCATGGGATGACTGACCCAAGAAAGTCGCATACTTAGCATTAATCAACTTAACCATATGATTAGAAATATGTAATTATCCAAGTTGAATAAATTTATATAATATAATGCCCTTAATTAATAATTTTTTTTTTAAAAAAATCATTCTTCAAATTTGTTAATTCTTTCCACATATTTTTGAGTTTCACCTACTTTTTATTTATCATCCAAATGAACTACTCCGCCCGTTCCATTATTTATGTCTTTAAAACTATTTTCATCATGTGCAAAATCGTGTCCAGTTTTTCTTTATAGTTGTATTTTCTCAATTAACTCTCAAATATACCCTCAAATTTTTTAAAATTATAAATTCATTGGTAGGATCCAATTTAAAATCATAAATAATTTGTGCTTAAATAGAAAATGAATATGATTGATATCTTTATTTTTTATCTTCATTTCTTTTATTTTTGATTGCAAAGGTTAAATTCCATAAATGATAAAAAATTTACTCCACGAATATAATCATTTCATTTGTATAATATTTTGTTCTCTTTTTTTTTTCAAACACCATAGATGAGAATAAGGTAGCCCATCTAGTGTAGCTAACTCAATTTTACGAGCTACTCCATATAGTGATGCGGCTAAAAAGAAAAGATCGGTGATCAACATAATTCACCAATTTCAACCATTTTCCTGTAAGAGAATGGAGAAGTAGTAACAACCAAGGAAAATATTGCAAAAGAATTAAAAGAACATTTTAACTAACTGTTCATTGCAACTCCCATCAAGCAATGCCAGAATTTAATGAAACTAATATCACACTTAATCTCTGAAAAAAGAAAATGACATGCTACTTGCAGTTTCAGATGAAAAAAAGATCTTGAATGTGGTTAGGAAAATGAAACCAAATAAATCATCAGGACCAGATAGTTTTCCATCTGGTTTCTTTAAACATAATTAGGAACTCATAGGTCCCCAAATAGTTAGCCTAATTCAAGAAAAACTAAATATGTCAATCCAAAACTAAATAAAACTTTCATATTCCTAATCTCTAAAATAAAGAAACCAAAAACACCAAATGATTTCAGACCGATTGGTCTAAGTAATACTCCCTATATCTAAAATACTAGAAAATATGCTTAAAATCCACCCAAAAAAGATGATATTAGCGTACCAATCTGCATTCCTTTCATCTACACAAATTTTAGATAACATAGTAGTAGCACATGAAATAATTCACTCTCCAAGGAAAATGAAAACAAAACTTAGGGGTGTAAGTATAAAGATTGATACGTAAAAATATATTGACAAGGTTAGTTGGGACTTTTTAATTCAGGCCATGTTAGCCTTTGGCTTTAGCAAAGACTGGTGTAACATTATACACCAGAGTGTTCCAAATACTTCTATAGAAGTTCTAATAAATGGAACTCCTGTAGATTTTTTTACTACCACAAGAGGTCTGAGACAAGGAGACCCACTTTCTCCCTATGTCTTCCTGATTTGTATTGGAAGTGTTCTCACTTCTTTTGATAAAAAAAGAGAAACAAAAACAAATTACAGGAATAAAAATTTCAAGACATAGCCAACATGTTGTTTATGAGGATAAACGAATTGAAGGATATTTTGGGGAAAATGGGGTGAACATGTGACAATTCGCCAATCCTTAAAACATTTTTGTTGTTAAAGCGCTTTAGATTCGAGAGATAAATATGTCCAATCCTGACCTAAACCAAGCAATGACCGTTCCAGTCTTGCTTTAGTCACAAAATGAGAAGGAGAAGGGTTGGTCTTAGGGAGAGAAGCGAGATAAAAAATGAGTTCACTGTATCAGACTCTGTTGGATGTAGTTGGTGTGAATAACTATGAACAAGTCTTCTGAGAAGATGGATGATCAAGATTAATTAACTTGAATTGCTTTGTTTTTAGACTTGTTTAATTGTGAACTTATTTCCGTGTAAAAGCTTGTGTTCCAAAACTTGTCTCACACTTGTATATCGTCCCTTGTTTAATAGATTGAACATTTATTTATACCATAGCTAGTGTAACCACTCCTCCTCTTTTCTAGAAGAAATTGTTCGATGGTTGAGTAGTGTAAAATGGTGAAAGTGGAGAAGATGTTGACAATCGCTCTCCATTCCAATTGTGGTTGAATATTTGGTTACCCTACTCACCACTCCTCTACTTAACTACTATCGATCTTTTAAAACTTATCTTTTGTGGGCTTACTGCTGCACCACATGTTGTAGACCACCGAACAAAAACCCTAATTAGTATCCCCCCCCATTTGTGACATTTGATGTCTCATATAATATTATAGTATTAAACAATGTTAATGTTAAGTCAATTGAGACCTGTTTAATTGGCCTCTTGATTAAAGATTTGTCTTGCTTGACTAGCTGATGAGTCTAGCAAACTGAAATAATATAAAGATGTCTTGCTTAACTAGATGAGGAGTCTAGCAGACTAAAATAAAATAAATATGTTCTGCTTGACTAGATGATGAGTCTAGTAGACTAAAATAAATATGTATTTATTTGTGTGTGAGGAGCAGTGTGCCCATCTTTGTAAAATAAGTTGTTGCTTCCTGAGCATGTAAAATTGTATGTGAATCCTTATACGAAAATATCCATGAGAAACCTAGTTTAGGATTTTTGAGATTTGTTGGGATCCTAAAATGTTAAGGTAGAATATTTACGTGAATAAAAGAAAAGGAGGAGCTTACAATCCTAGTATTCACATGAGGATAGAGGAGGAGACCAGCTTTGGTCCTCACGTAAATAAAAGAAGAGAAGACCAAGTTATGCCCTTACATGAATAGGAGAGGAGGAGAGCAAGTGTCCTCACGTGAATAGAAAAGAAGCATACCAAGCCTTGTTCTCACGTGAATAGAAGAGGAGGAGACCAATCTTTATTCTCACGTGAATATAAGAGGAGGAGACCAAGCCTTATCCTCAAGTGAGAGGCTCATATTTTTATAAGAAGCAGGACACTCATGTTTTACTCTTTGTACTCAGCCTCACACATTGAGGGTAAAAGAGTAAGTTTCTCAATCTTTACAAGAAGCAAGTCGTCAATTTTTTTAGAAGAGGCAAGATATTAATTTTTGAATCGGGAAACAAGACGCTCATATTTTACTCTTTGTACTCAGCCTCACATCTTGAGGGTAAAAGAGTAAAATTCAAAGAGAGAAGCATGATGTCCACGTTTGATTTTTGAGTAGGCATGCAAGCTTGACTATGAGAGGCAAGACACACGAATAAGAGAGCAAGACGTGTTTGAAAAACTAGGGCAAGCCTCTCTAATTTCGAAATTAGGGTTTGAGATTTTTGACAAACTTTTGCAACATTTATAAGTGCTGCAAAACTGTTTTCAAACCCTAATTAAATTTTAAAAAGATACTTTTGTCATACTTTTTACAACGTTTGCAAGTGTTGTATATTTATTTTCAAACCCTAATTAGGGTTTGAACTACTTTGTTGCTGCTCAAGTGTTTCAAAGACCCTTTAAATTGAATTATTTCCCTACTCACATTAGTTGTCTCTTTAAGCAAAGGATTAATGTGATCAAAGTGGGATTTTGGCCAATATAGGCTACGAAATTGTGTTTTTCATATTTTGATATTTTAATTTAAGCACAACAGTGGCACTTTAATTAAATAAATAAGTATATATTTTAATAGGTTAATATTGTTCAATTCGAACATGAATATTAACATAGATAATCTTGAAGGTTCAACTAACATAACACCAAAATAATAATACTAAAACTGCTTTATACTAGTGGGCAATCCATCTAGGAGCCTAAGAGATTTTATGTAAAAATCATAGAGCATCTGGGAAACTTATCATGTGCGCCAGTTTTGTTCTGATGATTTGGAAAAAAGACAGGGGATAAGTGCCTGATGAAACTCAAAATGCTCTATACTAGTGGGCAACCCATCTAGGAGCCTAAGAGATTTTGTGTAAAATCATAGAACATCTGGGAAACTTGTCATGTTCGCCAGTGTTGTTATGATGATTTAAAGAAAAGACAGGGATAAGTGCCTGATGAAACTCAAACTGCTCTATACTAGTGGGTAACCCATCTAGGAGCCTAAGAAATTTTATGTAAAATCATAGAACATCTGGAAAACTTGTCATGTGCGCCTTTGTTGTTCAAATGATTTTGTGTAGTGATGAATATTGATTAAATTCATCAATTTGATCGTATATGTTGGTCAGACATATAGGGAGAGAACAGGGATATGGGCCTGAGAGAGAGAGTAAGGATAAGCGCTTACCCGAGAATTCTTTTATATAATTTTAAAAGTTTATTATTTCTCAGACCAGAGTCTTGAGAGGTGATTTACTATTTTATCCTTGTCAAAAACCCACCATATACATAAAGTCCTCTGCTTAGCACATAACGAGTAATGTTGCGTGGAAAGTATTAGATGGTGGCCTAACAGATAAAAATTAAACAAATAAAAATAACCTGATAGTTCAATGGTTAGGTGTTACGAACAAGCTTTGATTGAATCCTAGCGTGCAAGCGGAACGAAGTTGGACTAGCAGCTCTATACGGAGCCAAACATGAGTAAAAGAGCTGGTTATATCAGTTTGATAGGGTCAAAGGACGTGTGCGTCTTGTATTGTGGCTAGAAAAAAAAGTCTTCCATTGAAGCAAGCTTGATCGAATTTGAACAAAGGAAGCTAGATGAAGTAAGTCAACTAAAGATGGATGGACCTTGAGGCGGAATATTATAGAAGCAACACATATAAATCTTTTTAGGGTTCGAATTAGTGAATAAGGCGAACTAGCCTTTAAAAGGTAGGCACACCGACTTGTTTGAGTGGCTGGGATGGATGGTTGAGAAACATGCTAGGTAAGGAATCATAGGTTGTAGTAGGCATGGTTCCTTATTCTAACCTTATCGAGCAAGAGGTGGCAGAGGTCGTAAGGTTGACTCAGAGGAGGTTGAGTTGAAGAAGGCTTTTCTCGAAAATATGAAGGAGGCCTTCTCTAAGAGGGATAAGCCATTGTTGGCCGGCCTCCCTTAGTTGTATTTTGCAATTCTATTATTTTTATTCTAGAGAGATAATAGGCTTATTTAATTTTGTTTATTTGGTTTGGTTTTGAATGATTGGATATTTGGTAGGTATGATTGTAAGGATTTTTATTTTGGATCAACATGGATTTTTGAGTTTAATAAACTGAAATTTGATTACTAAAAGTAAATTTGATACTGAATGCAAATATCTTGCATACGTTTTGGAGGAATTGAAATCGCAAATGAATCAAACAAATATCCCTCGATGCTTAGGCGTCAAATGTCTTGATCCACTTCTCTTGTATTGCGGCCTCTACCAGTTTTCCGTCTTCATCAATTAACTTGTAGTATCCACCAATAGTAGCTTTAGCAATCATGAACGGCCCTTCCCATCCAGAGCTTTGCTTATAGTGACGATTGCGTCTTGCTGCCTTCATAACCCAGTCTCATACTTGAAAATCATTAACTCTCACTGGTTTATCTTTGAAGATGTGTTGTTTATAAGTCTTTTCCTTCATCTCCATAATAGAATTTGAATTCCACACGTATGGATGTGTAAGAATCTTCTTAAAGTGATTATGTGGCATATGTGGACATTCTTGTAGTGTCACAGGGAAATATCCATGATGTTCCTTGTCTTGATTAGACACCGGATGAATGATTTACGACTCAAAACGATGTTGGACTTGGAGAGGAGTTTGCTTCATCCACTTAGAAAAATACCGAAGAGTTGAGGCTATCCATTCATAACACCTAGCTAAGGCAGAGTTGATTTTTCCAGCAAACTCAAATCCCCAGTAATAAGAGGTGTGAGGAAAATTGAGTGGCAGAGAAATGAGTTCAGTAAGATTTAATCGAGTGCGATACCTCTCCACATATGATATTGCACTTTCTCCTGGATCCTGCTTCATAGCCGCCGAGTCTTGATATTCTTCAAAATATATAAGAGGATCATCTGTCCTGATCTTCTGGTGAGGTGCAGAGTTGTCTGTTTGAGATGAACTCGGCAATGGGGACGTCTTGGTGGATGCAGTTTTGTTGTTGTGTATCCATGGACGTCCCAAGATCATGTCATATCTTAGGTCCTCCTTTTTTATATAAAACTTCGTGGTGGCGCATGCAGAACCCGTTTGAATTTCAAGATCAATATAACCTTGTGCATTCATAGGCTTTCCTTCAGGATCTTGAATGGTAGTAGGCAAATAGATAGCTTCATTGCATGTGATCCATATAGCTCTAAGTGTATTTATAGGGATGGTGTTGACTGTGGTGCCTGCATCGATTAGGTTTCTCTTAAATTCAGTGTTTCGGAGGTTAGCAGCAGCGAGAATTCCCCAATCGCACTTTTCTCCATCTTTGCTCATCTGTGCATGTTCAGTGTGTGATTTTCTTTCATTGAGTGGAGGTAGTCTTCTTCCATACACGATGTGATTGAGAGAAGTGAACAAGTCCTTGCCTTGCGCCTTTGATAGGTAGAGGAGTTTACATACTCGTTCCATCAGAGATTGGACCACCTGATTAGTAAGATCCTCATACATGGTAAAATTCCTGATAGGGAGAGGGTTCTTATGTACACCTTCAGTCCCCAAGTCAAGCTTTCCTGACTCGACATTCTCTTTGAATATCAGTTTCAAGGTATATCAATCACTTGGGTGATTGACAAATCTGTGGAAGTGACAGTATTTGGGATTTTCCACTTCTTCATCTGTTAGTGGTCGTCGAATATGAGGCAAGTTGATGGCACCATCGTGAATCCAAGCTTCCAGGAGTTCAATTACTTCTTCAATTGGAAGGGGAAAATCGGTGGCTACTGGAGCTTCTCTTGGTTGTTGTTGTTGACGTTGAGACGGTGGTGGAGCCACATCTACTTGATTAGTTCTTCGAGGAGGTCGGCCTACCTGTAGTGTTGGAGTGGGAATTGGTGCTGGTACTTCACGTTTGGGTTGTGGATCTGATGCTGGAGCTTTCCTCTTACTTCCTTTATGCACAACACCTATAGATAGTTGCGTATCGAATTGCCTTAGATCCATACATCGACTGCTATGAGTCTTACGTACTTCTTCATTATTGACAGGAATCCTTGTCCTCTCTAGTAGAGCAGGTGCCGTAGTAGCAGATCTCTTGGCAGCTTCATGTAGTTTAAAGAATGTTTGAAAGCGCAATTTCTCTAATAAGGCACGATAGACTGGTATCATTCCATTGATGCAGAGTTCCACCATTTGAAGTTCAGTCATATTTGGGTCATGGAAGTCTAGTGCTTGAACCCTGAACCGCTTCACATAATCATTAGGATGTTCATTCGATCGCTGAAACATCCTTCCCAAGTCTGACAATGTAACTTGTTCAGACACAAAGAAGTATTTCTTATAGAAGGCATTAACTATCTCACACCAGCTAGAGATGATGTTGGGTGCAAGATTGTTGTACCAGGTGTATGCTCTTCCAGTGAAAGATTTAGAAAACTCTGTCAGACGCAACACGTGGTTGTACTCATGTTCACCTAGTGATTCCAGAAATCGTGAAATATGTTCACGATCATTTCATGTTCCATCATAAAGTGAGAATGGAGGAGAGGAATATCCTTTAGGCAGATCAACCCTTTGTATTTCAAAAGAATAGGGAGGTCTGTGTTGATGAACGAGAGACGAATCCTCCTTCTTGCAACACTGAAGAAGTCGTTTTAGGTCTTCACGAGTAAAAAAATTGGGTCCTCTCCACCACTAGATTAGGAAAAATGCAAGTTTTATCTTCATCCTGAGCATGATCCCTTGATGTGTTGGCTTCAGGAGTTGCCTCAGAAGTATTTCGAGTCTGCTCTGCAGGTGTCAATTTCTCTGTAAAGGTCTTGAGAAAGGTAAGGACCTCTTTATGTGTTGCATTCATCTCTGTTTGAGTCCTCGTAATGGTTTCCTGTGTCTGCATCAGATCAACAATGGTAGGAGGAGTCCGCTCACCCCTTGCTTCTTCATTGTGCTGCTCAGGAGGAGGAGTGATATTGTCGACATTAATAACCTGAGGAGTGTTACCTGGAGTACCATTATTGGATATAGCATAATCCACATTAAGAGTAGTCTCTGATCCTGACCTGAAACCAACCATCTCTGAAACTGGCTAAATTGAAAATTTGAAAATTTGAGAACTTGAATGATTGAAACTGAGAGAAGAATCTCCCACTGTGGTCACCAAAATGTTTATGGGAAAAAGTGAATTGAAGGCTATTTTTTGAAAAGTGGGTGAGCAGGTGACAATTCGTCAATCCTTGAAACATTTGTGATGTTAAAGCACTTTAGATTCGAGGGATCAAATTTCTACAATCCTGGCGTAAACCAAGCAAGGTCTGTTCCAGTCTTTCTCCAGTCATAAAATGAGAAGAAGAATGGTTGGTCTTAGGGAGGGAAGAGAGATAAAAAATAAGGTCAGAGTATCAGACTCTGTTGGATGTAGTTGGTGTGAATAGCTATGAACAAGTTTTCTGAGAAGTTGGATGATCAAGATTAATTAACTTAAATTTCTCTGTTTTTATACTTGTTTAATTGTGAACTTATTGTCGTGTAAAAACTTGTCTCACACTTGTATATCGTCCATTGTTCAATAGATTGAACATCTGTTTATACCATAGCTATTGTAACCACTCGGCATCTTTTCTGGAAGAAATTGTTTGATGGTTGAGTAGTGTGAAATGGTGAAAGTGGAGAAGGTGTTGACAACTTCTCTCCACTCCAATTTCGGTTTAATAGTTGGTTACTCAACTCACCACTCCTTTATTCAACTGCTATCGATCTTTTCAGAACTTCTCTTTAGTGGGCATACTGCTGCACCACATGTTGTAGACCACCAGACCAAAACCCTAATTAGTATCCCCCCATTTGTGACATTTGATGTCTCATGTAATGTTGTATTATTAAACAATATTAATGTTAAGTCAATTGAGACATGTTTAATGAGCCTCTTGATTAAAGACTTGTCTTGCTTGACTAGCTGATGAGTCTAGCAGACTGAAAATAATATAAAGATGTCTTGCTTAACTAGCTGAAGAGTCTAGCAGACTGAAATAAAATAAATATGTTTTGCTTGACTAGCTGATGAGTCTAGCAGACTAAAATAAATATGTATTTGTTTGTGTGTGAGTAGCAGTGTGCCCATCTTTGTAAAATAAATTGTTGCTTGTTGAGCATGAAAAATTATATGTGAATCCTTATACAAAATATTCGTGAGAATCTTAGGTTAGGATTTTTGAGATTTGTTGAAATCCTAAAATATTAAGCCAGAATATTTACGTGAATAAAAGAAAGGAAAGAGCGTCCAATCCTAGTATTCACGTGAGGATAGAGGAGGAGACCATCTTTGATCCTCACGTAAATAGAAGAGGAGAAAACCAAGTTGTGTCCTCATGTGAGTAGGAGATGAGGAGAGCAAGCCTTGTCCTCACGTGAATAGAAGAGGAGCATACCAAGCCTTGTTCTCACGTGAATAGAAAAGGAGCATACCAAGCCTTGTTCTCACGTGAATAGAAGAGGAGGAGGAGACCAAGCTTTGTTCTCACGTCAATATAAGAGGAGGACACCAAGACTTGTCCTCACGTGAGAGGCTCATATTGTTATAAGAAGCAGGACACTCATGTTTTACTCTTTGTACTCAGTCTAACATATTGAGGGTAAAAGAGTAAATTTGTTAATCTTGACAAGAAGCAAGTCATCAATTTTTTGAAGAGAGGAACGACATTAATTTTTGAATCAGGAAGCAAGACGCTCATATTTTACTCTTTAAACTCAACCTCACATGTTGAGGGTAAAGAGTAAAATCCAAAATTTTAGAGAGAAGCATAATTTCAACGCTTGACTTTTGAGTAGGAATGTAAGATTGACTTTGAGAGGCAAGACACACGAGTAAGGGAGAAGGACGTGTTTGAAAAACTAGGGCTAGCCTCTCTAATTTCGAAATTAGGATTTGAGATTTTTGACACGCTTTTGCAACATTTAAAAGTGTTGCAAAACTGTTTTCAAACCCTTATTAAATTTTGAATAGATACTTTTTGTCACATTTTTACAACGTTTGCAAGTGTTGCGCATTTATTTTCAAACCCTAATTAGGTTTGAACGTTTTGACACGCTTTTCGCAACGTATATAGTGTTGCTAATTTTGTCTTCAAACTCTAATTAGGGTTTGAACTACTCTGTCACACTTTTGACATATTTATTAGTGTTGATGATCAAGTGTTTCAAAGACCCTTTAAATTGAATTCTTTCTTTACTCACATCAGTTGTCTCTTTAAGCAAAGGATTGACGTGATCAAAGTGGGATTTTGGCCAATATAGGCTATGAAATTGTGTTTGTCATATTTTGACATTTTAATTTAAACAAAACTGTGGCACTTTAATTAAATAAATAAATATATATTTCAATAAGTCATATTGTTTAATTCGAACATGAATATTAGCATAGATAATTTTGGAGGTTCAACTATGGAACATAACACCAAAATAATAATACTCAAACTGCTCTATACTAGTGGGAAATCCATCTAGGAGCCTACGATATTTTATGTAAAAATCATAGAACATACGAGAAACTTATCGTATGTGCCAGTTTTGTTCTGATGATTTGAAGAAAGACAGGGATAAGTGCCTGATGAAACTCAAACTGCTCTATACTAGTGGGCGACCTATCTAGAAGCCTAAGATATTTTATGTAAAATCATAAAACATCTGGGAAACTTGTCGTGTGTGCCTTTGTTGTTCTGATGATTAGAAGAAAAGACAGGGATAAATGCCTGATGAAACTCAAATCGCTCTACACTAGTGGGCAACCCATCTATGAGCCTAAGAAATTTTATGTAAAATCATAGAACATCTGGAAAACTTGTCATGTGCGCCTTTGTTGTTCAAATGATTTTGTGTAGTGATGAATATTGATTAAATTCATCAATTTGATTGTATATGTTGGCCAGACATATGGACAGAGGACAGGGATATACGCCTGAGAGAGAGTAGGGATAAGCGCCTACCCGAGAATTCTTCTATATAATTTTAAAAGTTTATTATTTCTCATACCAGAGTCTTGAGCAAGTGATTTACTATTTTGTCCTTGTCAAAAACCCAACATCTACACTTGTATCCCACTTATTCTTTGCAGATGACTGCTTTCTATCCACTAAAGCTAGCTTAGTAAGCTGTAAAAATGTTCTAAAAATTATTAATCAATTCAGCTCAGCATCAGGCTAACTGATAAACTTTAAAAAGTCTGGTATATTCTTCAGCAACATAATCTTTTCCAGACACCAAAGAATAATGATAAGACTCCTTAGTATTAAAAAAATAAACATTACAGACTCATATCTAAGGGCACCTTTGTTCATAGACAGATCAAAAATAAAAACTTTTGATTCAATAGTCCAAAATATGGAGCATGAAATCATGGGATGGCAAGGCAAAACACTAGTCCAAGCTAGTAAGTTAGTACTAAATAAATCAATACTCACTGGTCTCCCTATATATCAAATGGGATGTTTTATTTTACCAAAAAAAATAAACCATTGAATAAATACAATCCATATAGGTTTCTGGTGAGAAAAAGAGAGTGACAGTAAATGAGTATATATGAAAGGATGGGACTTCTATGTAAACCAATACAAATGGTGGGACTAGGTTTCAAAGAAGCCAATAAGATGAGTAATACCATGATTGCAAAACTGGCATGTAGATTACTCTCTAAGCCAAATACCCTTTGGGCCACCATACTAAAATAAACAACTTTTAGAAACACTTCAATATTCTATACCAAAAAACATTATAATAAGACTTGGATATGGAAGAATATATTACAAGATGTCTTTTTAATCCATAAATATAGTTGTTGGGAGGTAGGGGATGGTACAAACATAAACATATAGACAGAAAAGTGGATTCCAAGAGTGGAAATCAACTTACTAGAGCTCAGTGGTACTAAACTAAACTCCTTAACACTTGTTGATGATTTGCTTGATTCAACAAAAAAAAAGTGGAATATAGAAAAGGTTAGATATAACTTTCCTATTACAATCTCTAATAAATTTTTAGAAATCAGAATTTTCAATGATTTAAATGAAGAATTGAACAAGGATAAATTGAGATGGCTGCTAACTACAAATGGTATTTTACTGTTAAATCATTCTACAACTAATTACAACACTTAGAATCATCAAATAACATTGATCAAACTGCCATTTTTGGAAACTGAAAGTATCTTAGAGAATCAAAAAATTTCCTTGGAAATGTATTCATAATGCGCTACCAGTTAGAAAAAGTTAGAACAATTCATGAAGAGCATAGATATGCATTGTGTTTTATGTAATTATCCTTGCGAATCCATACAACATTTGTTCTTTGATTGTATCTTTGCAAGATCTGTAACCCACCCCACCCCAACCCTTTGGCAGGTCTGAATTCCAACCTTAAACCAGAATTTTCTCTTATAAATTTATATTCAGATTGGATTGCATGAAATGTAGATAACCAAATGACTGAAATAATGGCCACAAAATGTTGGCTAATCCGGAAAGAAAGATGTGCAAGAATCTTTCAAGAAAAATATAAAACTAGTCTTCAGACTATTATAGCAATAGAAAGGCATCTACAATTATAGACATCATCCACACAAGAAGAGAGCAGTGGCTCTGACAATAAATCTAGACCAGAATCTAAATCCAAAATAAACAGTACAACACCTGACATACAAACTCATAAATATTGGGAAACATGTACCTGCTTTGAACCAATATAAGATTTATTCTGATGCTTCTGGAATTGATGATAAATCCTTAACATGATATGGCTTAATACTCCGATATAACACATGTACATCTATCCAAGCTCGATATGGGACCTTCAAAGCAGCCAACCCAGAAGAAGCAGAAACTCTGACTTTACTGAAAGCTGCCAAATGGGTACAAGATCTGGAAATTTACACTTTTTGATTGGAAGGCGATTGCAAACGAGTAATGGAGTATGCGCAAGGAAAAACAAACACAATTCACGGGAGAAACCAAGTAATTGTTGCTGAAGCACCAAAGATTTTAATTTCTGAAACAAACTTTTGAGTTTTCTCTTTAATCACAAAAGTTCCAATAGAGTTGCGGACAATGACAAAACGATCAAGAAAACAAGGTTCTCATAAGCATCAATAGAGTATCATGTCATCCTTTTTAAACTATGCTATGTTTTTCGGTTTTCAGTTTTTAATTTACAGTGAACTTTAGTTTTTTCATATGGGGAGAATGATTTGTTGAAGGAAACCATATTCCAGATACTTATTCCGAGATAAGTAGAACCAATATATCATACAATTATATCTAACTTTCTAGGGTTTTTAATATATTTAATTTTCAAAATAAAATAAAATAATACTCCCTCCGTTTCAGGAAAAGAGTTACTTTTCTTATTTGCACAATTGTTAAGGCAAGATGAGAGAGAATAATTTTTATAATTTATTTCCAAATTTGCCCTAACAAAAAGTTTAATACTACATATATCTTTATAATGAGAATAATAACATTTCTTAAAATAACAAGGATAATTTTGAAAATTTGTTATATTGAAAATGAAAGTAACTCTTTTGTTGAAACAAAAATTTAAAGAGAAAGTAACTCTTTTCCTAAAACGAAGGGAGTAATAACAAGGTTGCTATCGAGTTTGTCGAACTTCACAATTGGTTACCAAACTTCCTATACGTTTATGGAATTCCACAATCGGTTACCAAACTTCCTATGCCTGGAGGATGGCTGGAAAAGTGGAATTTTATAACTCTTGCACCAACCTTGTTTAATAGGATTACAATTACACGTGTTACGCTCTCGATATATCGAAGTGGGATCGCAAAATTTTAGGGGTTAGAGAGGTGAGCTTGAAGGCCCTCATCGGCTACTCAGTCATTTTTGGCTTTTCTTTTAGTTTATTATTACTTGTACAATATTAATACTTCCGGTTGTCATGATGTTAAAACTTTCGGCCAACTATTTATATGATGTTAAACAAAAAGGTGAAATATAGACTTGTAACAGAAGATTTGATTTTTCAAAAGCCTTCGAATACAACCACCAAACATTAAAAGATGTCAATAAACAAATCAAACCGAAATGTTCCATGATCATCATCAAAATTCCCACTCACAGCTAAACTTAATTGGCTTTTGATTCACACATACATTTTATTATAAAACACGTGTACAATGAAAATCGAACAAACGGATTTAGATAGAGAGATCGGGACCATCCGTGGCGGTTTTGTTTTTTAATATCTACATCCAACGACACTGCTTCAACGGAAAGCTGCTACAATCATCTCTTTTTTCTTCATAATCAAAAACACCACAAAATTAAATTATCATGATGATGATGATTAAAATGAACGGCAGAGAAATGGTGCACGTCTAGCCAACGTGATAATCTTATTCAAAGGTCTCTTGCTATTGATTTTCTCAGGTTTATTGATGATATTAAGATCAGATGATTTAATTGGTGTAAGATCTGATTCAGTTCTTCTTAACATCTCCCACATCACATGTATATCTTCATATTCACATGAATTCACTTCATATTGTAACTTCTTTAACCCTGAAATCAAAATCAAAATCAAAATCAAAATCAAAATCAAAATCAATCCCCAAAAAATTATACGATTGACGAACTTCAAAGTCAAAATCATAAATAACTTACCAGAATCACGGAGACCTAATTGAATCGTAAGTTTAATCCAAGCTTTACGGATAGGATACTTCAATTTCTCCCAACAATCCATAAAATCAAAAACAGAGACTCTTGAATTACTGATTTCAACAGAGAGAGAAAGACATTTTTTTGTGTGAAATTGGGCTGAGAAAACTACTTATATCTCACTCAGTTTCTCCTCTCTCTTCTTAAAAATTACTCGCTCGCTCGTCTGATACTACTAACTGTATTTCTTCCTCCCTCTTTTAATGTAACGCGTCCGCGGATAACCCGCTCAGGATATATAATAAATACCGAGACGTGTCGGTATTTAACTGTCTTTATTTATTTAATTTAAACGGGGAATATCAAAATGACGTAATAGGTAAGCGATACTTTGACGGTGACGAGGAAAATCCTTGTTCACTCACTTGCATACACGTGTTTTTTTTCTTTATTTCCTTGCTTTTTTTTATCTTTAATCAGGGAAAGAAAAAGTTAAAAAAGATTTATTTGATTAGTTTAATTCTGAGTAATATTCGATATTTGAGGCCTGCAACAACAACTATGTCGGACCTACTAAGTAACGTGAGTAAACAAAACTCTTAACTATGTGGAAAGTTTAGACTGTCAAACGTAAAACTAGTTAGTCAAGTTGTGTGGCTTTTGGTGTAGAGATATTGTTTTGTTCACCCAATTGATTGTAGGTTAACAAAGTAAGAATCTTGATAGCATCACGCGAGTCACGATTTGTGGTTGTCCCTGACTCCCAGTTTGATTGGTCTGTGAGGTCCCAAGTCCCAAAACAGTTGTTAAGAATTTGATGGGTACTTTGATTTTAATTAAAGAAGATAAAAGTTGGATAGGCCCGTAGGGCCTCTGATAGTAGACAACCTTCCTTTTTGGTCGACATCGAAATGCTCTACCAAACAAATACCGGTTATGATAAGCTTTTGCACAGTAGAACAAAACCGAAGTTAAGGATAAATGAAAAACCAAGGAACAGCCAAATCTATTGCATTCCAAAAGATCTAACCCATATCCATGGAACATGGGAAATGAGATATTGCATTTCCATGACAGGCGAGTATGAGCAAAACTGCGGGATTTTGTCAATGAATTGAAATTTATATATTCAAAAAGCGCTTGAAGTATGAATTCTTAAAATATACCACATGGATATTCACTAGAAATTGGTAGCACTAGAAAGAATTCTAGAGTGCCTATTGTCACGGCCCGCCCATTTTCCACATATTGGGCCGACCTATGATAAGAGTCTAGGTCCATAGGAAGAACCTAGAAGCTCTAGAATATTCTTGGATAAGAACATTCCCTTGTATATTCCTTGTACATTCAAGATAGTGGTAGAATACTCTAGAATATTCCCATATTCTAGAACCCTCCATAGCATCTATATAAGGTGGGGAGCTCATTTGCTCATTTCATCCACCAACAATCTCTTAAGCAATTGTAACATTCTCTCCCTTAATCAAATACTCTCTTCCACTTAAAATCTCTAAGTCTCTTCTCTCTTTTGTGATCTTTTAGGCTTACTTGAAGAGTTCAAGTACCGCACGGTCTAGTCTAAAATCTTAGCCCGTGACAGTTGGTATCAGAGCGAAGCTTCAAACTCGAGAATGGCTGACGACAATAGCAACAACAACACCATTGATAAGGGTGTCGACCAGGCCAAGAAAAGGGGCAAGTCCAAGGATATGACATCAAGTCTTGAGACAAGAATGTCGCGTATGGAAAAGCGGGTGAGCGATTTCCTTATGCGCGCCGAAGAAGAGTTCCTAACAAAAGAGACTCTTGAAGGGTGGAAAGAAACATTCGAGGAGGTCATAAGCAAGGCGGTGGATGGTATCCGGATGGACGTGGAGGCTCGAATCCAAGACGCAATAGATGATAGCGTGGAGGAAGTGAAGGCCAAGTTGCTATCGGTCGAGCAAGAGTTGGAGACGGTGAAAGGGGAGTTGGTACTGTGCAAGAGGGCGGCTATAAATCAAGCCATGCACGAAGGACCAAGCAAACTCTCAAGAGAGGATGCTCCCAAGCCAACACCATACAATGGTAAGAGAGACGCGAAGGAGATAGACACCTTCATATGGAGTTGCGAAAGGTACTTCGAACACCTAGAGATGGAGGATGATGGGAGAAAGATAAAAAGAGCCACAGTGTTTCTCACGGAGAACGCTTTGGCATGGTGGAGACTTCGAAGCCAGGAAATTCAGCAAGGTATGGCTACTATCACTACTTGGTCAGATTTTAAAGCCGATCTTAAGAAATACTTTTACCCAGAGAATGCGGCTTACGAAGCTAGAGCAAAATTGAAGTACCTTCGTCAAACGGGCACAACCAAAGAGTATACCGAAACGTATACAAACTTGCTGCTGGAGATACCCAATTTATCTGAAGAAGAGAAGCTCTTCAACTTCTTATGCGGAGCAAAGCCGTGGGTAAAGCAAGAGTTGGATCGACGCCGCGTTCAAACACTGACCGAAGCAATTGCTGTAGCCGAGACCTTGGTCGAAAGGCCAAGCTTTGAAGAAAGAGTGAAGCCCTCAAGGAGTACAAGCTCCGAAGATAGGAGAACTTCAAGAGGCCACCATGCCAAAGGTGGGGAAGCAAGAGAAGATAGAGACAAACATGCACCAAAGAAATACCTTTCGTGGAAGGACAAAGCTCCGGAGCATAAAGATAAAGGTAAACCATCTTTCTCTTGCTTCTTATGTGAAGGAGACCATAAAGTCCGAGATTGCCCAAAGAAGGGTAAGCTTACGGCATTGATGGAGGATAGTGGATCGGAGGAGGAACGAGACTCCGTGGTAAGCTCACTCCGAATGCTAAACAGTGTCCGAGCAAAGGTGGAGAAAGCCAAAAGCACGTACAAGACGCTTATGTACGTGAACGTCCAAGTAAATGGGAAGGCCTCTCGCGCCTTAGTGGATACGGGTGCTACACATAACTTCGTGTCAAAGAAGGAAGCACTGCGGCTAGGCATGAAGTTTACTAAAGGAGGAGGCACCGTGAAGGCAGTGAACTCGGATGCAAGGCCACTAGAAGGTGTGGCTCGTGGCGTGGAAATGCATCTTGACCGGTGGGCTGGACCGGTCGACTTCTCGGTAATCCCCATGGACGACTTCGACATGGTGCTAGGCATGGAATTCATGTGCGCTCAACGGGCCATTCCTATGCCACCATTCGACTCCTTGTGCATACTTGGAGACAAATCGGCTCACCTTATACCGGTGACCAAGGAAAAGAAGAAGAGCACGGTGCTTTCGGCATTACAACTCTCCAAAGGGTTTAAGAAGGGGGAAGTAACCTTCATAGCGACGATGAAGGAAGAAGCACCAATGACCCAAGGGGAGGAAGTTCCAAAGGCCATAACAAAGGTCCTCGGCGAGTTTGCGGACGTGATGCCAAAGGAGCTTCCTAAGACGTTGCCGCCTAGACGGGAGATTGATCATGCGATCGAGCTTGAGCCTGGTGCTAAGATTCCCGCAAAAGCACCCTACCGTATGTCTCCACCAGAGTTGGCTGAATTGAAGAAGCAACTCAAAGACTTGTTGGATGCGGGCTACATCCAACCATCAAAAGCACCATACGGAGCGCCGGTACTTTTCCAGAAGAAGAAGGATGGAGCAATGCGGCTATGCATCGACTATCGGGCGCTCAACAAGGTGACCATAAAGAACAAGTATCCCATACCGCTCATCGCAGACTTGTTCGATCAACTTGGAGGAGTGAAGTACTTCTCAAAGTTAGACTTGCGGTCGGGATACTACCAAGTGCGGATCGCGGAAGGCGACGAGCCAAAGACGGCATGCGTCACGAGGTATGGGGCTTACGAATTCCTTGTAATGCCTTTTGGTTTAACTAATGCTCCCGCTACTTTTTGCACCTTGATGAACACGATATTTCACCCATACTTGGACAAGTTTGTGGTGGTCTATCTCGACGACATCGTGATCTATAGCAAGACCTTGGAAGAGCACGAGAAGCACTTACGGATTGTTTTCCAAGCATTAAAGGAAAACAACCTATACGTGAAGATGGAGAAGTGCTCCTTTGCCCAAGGAGAAGTCTTCTTCCTAGGTCACAAGATCAGTAGCGGAAAGCTCATGATGGAAGATGCCAAAGTCCGCGCCATCCAGGAGTGGGCAGCCCCTACCAAAGTGCCAGAATTGAGATCATTCCTAGGCCTCATCAACTACTATCGAAGATTCATCCTAGGATACTCAAAGAAGGCAGCCCCGCTGACGGACTTGCTAAAGAAAGGGCGAGCTTGGGAGTGGACAAGCCGATGCCAAGAGGCGTTCCAGCAGCTAAAACAAGCGGTAGTCGAGGAGCCAGTCTTGCAACTTCCCAACCCAAGCCTTCCGTTCGAGGTGCACACGGACGCTTCAGACTTCGCGATAGGAGGGGTGCTGATGCAAGAGGGACATCCTATCGCGTACGAGAGTCGCAAGCTGAACGATGCCGAGAGAAGGTATACCGTTCAAGAGAAGGAGATGACAGCGGTAGTTCATTGCTTGCGAGTATGGAGACACTACCTTCTCGGATCGAAGTTCATAGTCAAGACGGACAATGTTGCGACGAGCTACTTCCAATCACAAAAGAAGTTAAGCCCGAAGCAAGCTAGGTGGCAAGACTTCCTTGCGGAATTCGACTATGATCTCGAGTACAATCCGGGTAAGGGAAACGTGGTCGTGGATGCACTTAGCCGAAAAGCCGAGTTTGCCAATCTCACGCAAGCTAGCCGCACATTGATGGACCGTGTGAAGGAAGGGTTAAGCCAAGATCCAACGGCAAAAAGTTTGGTAGAGTTCACCAAAGCCGGCAAAACGATGAAGTTTTGGATCGAGGATGGCTTATTATTCACCACAGGAAGGAGGGTCTACGTGCCGCGATGGAACAACTTGCGGAGAGACATCATCAAGGAGTGCCATGATTCTCGGTGGGCAGGTCATCCCGGCACTCATCGCACATTAGCCCTTGTGCATGAGAAATTCTTCTGGCCACAACTCCGCGAGGACATTGAGACTTATGTGCGGACATGTCTTGTGTGCTAGCAAGATAAAGTGGTGCAAAAGCAGCCTGGCGGACTGCTAGAGCCGTTACCTATTCCTGAGAGACCATGGGAGAGTGTCTCAATGGACTTCATCACATGCTTACCCAAGTCGGATGGGTTTGGCACAATTATGGTGGTGGTGGACAGGTTCACCAAATATGCAACATTTGCAGCAGCCACGCCCGGATGTACGGCGGAAGAAGCGGCCAAGCTCTTCTTCAAAAATGTGGTGAAGTATTGGGGGGTTCCGAAAAACATCGTGAGCGATCGAGACGTTCGCTTCACAGGAAAATTTTGGACGGAGCTCTTCAAGCTGATGGGTACGGAGCTCAACTTCTCAACAAGCTTTCACCCTCAATCTGATGGGCAAACCGAGCGGGTGAATGCTTTGTTGGAACTATACATTAGGCACTATGTTAGTGCCAATCAGCTAGATTGGTCGAAGTTGCTTGACATAGCCCAATTCTCCTACAACTTACAACGTTCGGAGTCTACAGGGAAGAGTCCCTTCGAGCTTGCAACCGGCCAGCAGCCCTTGACGCCAAGTACTCTAGCCACTTCTTATGCAGGTGCTAGCCCCGGAGCATACAAGGCCGCGAAGGATTGGCAGCAACAAAGGGACTTCACGCACGCCCAATTGATAAAAGCGGCTAAGAAGATGAAGAAGTGGGCGGATAAGAAGAGGCGACATGTAGAGTTCCAAGCTGGCGACATGGTGTTTATCAAGCTCTTGCCCCAACAATTCAAGTATACTCGGCCGCTACACAAAGGCTTGCTACGCAAGTACAAAGGGCCGTTCGAAGTACTAGCCAAAGTGGGCAAAGCTTCCTACCTAGTCGAGCTCCCGACAAAGATGAAGATTCACCCCGTCTTCCATGTGAGCAACTTAAAGGCGTTCAACAAGGATGCGGAAGACGAGAGCCGAGGAGTATCAACTCGCGCACCACCCATGATTGCGGCTTCCTTCGACAAAGCGATAGATGGGATATTAGCCGAACGAATAGTTCGAAGAAGGGGAGTGCCGCCATGCAAGGAATACTTAGTGAAATGGAAAGATGCATCCATACAAGAAGGAACGTGGGAGCCCGAGGCGTCTCTATGGCAATTCAAGGATGCGATCGACCAATTTCACAATCAAGCCGCGACGAGGACGTCGCGAGAATAGGTGGGGGAGAGTGTCACGGCCCGCCCATTTCCCACATATTGGGCCGACCCATGACAAGAGTCTAGGTCCATAGGAAGAACCTAGAAGCTCTAGAATATTCTTGGATAAGAATATTCCCTTGTATATTCCTTGTACATTCAAGATAGTGGTAGAATACTCTAGAATATTCCCATATTCTAGAACCCTCCATAGCATCTATATAAGGTGGGGAGCTCATTTGCTCATTTCATCCACCAACAATCTCTTAAGCAATTGTAACATTCTCTCCCTTAATCAAATACTCTCTTCCACTTAAAATCTCTAAGTCTCTTCTCTCTTTTGTGATCTTTTAGGCTTACTTGAAGAGTTCAAGTGCCGCACGGTCTAGTCTAAAATCTTAGCCCGTGACACTATTCTGAGAAAACAAAAGCACTAAAGACACGAGCAGAGGCGGATTTTACTGAAATCACGAGACTGTCATGCATCGCATCAGGATACAAAAAGTTAGGTGGTCCAATAACAACCATATTCTGACGAGTTCTAATAAAACAAGGATGGATTACCCTCCGTGGAAGGTTGACATATGCTCATTTATCAACTGAAGTTATCAGTTGTATATCCGTGAAAGAATCCTACTTTAAGAAGTAGTCCAATAGAGAGCATGAAGTCCAGTGCCAACAATTATTCACAGGACAGGACCGGAGCGTAGCCTTCAATAAGGAACGAAGAAACAACTCATCTACCATGGTGACTTTGGATAACGAATTCTGAGGATAACTAAAAATATTCAATCTGCCGATATTATCGTTGTATAAGAATAAAGTTACTGGGTAATGATATTAGTGATCTAATTACAAAATTTATCATCATTAAATTCTTTATTTATTGAAAAGAAAAATCATCACAGTTGGTTAGCATCGAATTCTATACCCATAAACAAATAAAAAAATCAATCGTCACAGTTAAAGCCAGCTTCTTTTGAACATAGTTTAGGATCCGGCAACAGTAGACTTATCATTTACATGCCAAAAATTCTAATCTTTTTGCAACTTTGAATTTACACGAAAAGGCGTTGGTGGTGTATGAGTCAGTGTCATATTCTTGTATACATAGTGGCGTGGGTTAGCTTTTTTATTCGGTGGGACAACAAAACTTATGGTTTAGATTTTGTAATAGCTAAAACAAAACAGACAGCATCATGCATTGTTTGTTGCATAGGTCTGGTCACTCCATCTCTGTCTTCCGAAGTGGTCCTCTAATAAGCATTCCGTATATAACCCAAGATGGGAATTCACCAATAAGAATTTGACACCGTAAAGTCTTAAATTTTCCCTTATTGTACTACTAAAAGGTTTGAGACTGAAATCTGAAAGAGACATAGATATTTTCTTCATGCATTGATAAGGACAATAATTACTGCAAAATTGTACCAAATAATATGACTTTCACTGATTTCTCTTTTGAAAAATGTCTTCTTCTCTATTCATGGAATCAATTTTACAAACACTTGCTGAGATTTTGAACATTTCATTCCCTGTAGTCCCTTCGGGGACATCCAATAAAAAAAAAATTCTCCCTAGAGTGATATTGTCCTCGACATGCCGGGTGGCAGGTGCAAAGATGGTTGTAAATTGTGGACCATGGGCCCAATATGAAAGTTGCCGAACAATACGAATCCACATCCGAATGGGTGCATCATTTGGTTGTCGTGTAGATCATTCATGGGCCAGATTTAGACAGACAAGATGTATACGCCTGGTGTGAGAAGTGGGAACCAGAGAATAAAATCCCGGTATTTCTCATTTGATTGGTTAAATAGTTATTAACTAGTCACACCATCTCGTGTGGTAATCTGCGGTAAAAATTGCATTCCTCTATAAAATTTTATTTTTTTACACATAATAATACAATTATATTGAAAGAAAAAGCTTTCAAATGATGGAAGAGATTGAGATGTTACTTAAATACTCTTTAGAATGTGTGCACAAGATTGAGCTTCCTGTCAGGTCTCACGAGAGAGGTAATAAGGAGACTGGAAATATTGAATGTTCTTGTTCTTGACTTTGCTGGGCTTTAAGAGTTTGGTCGGCAAAACTTAAATGAGAAAAGCAGTTTTTGACTTATTAGTTATTGGCTATTAGGCTTATTGCACTAGTTATTCTAGATCTCTAGGCGAGTAGGCGCACTGGCCGTCACTTTCTTGTGGGATATCCATCCTATCTGGTAAAAAAGATTTGGGGATCAAAGTAAGAGAGGCCTTGATTAAAACCATAAGCCCAAAAATAGAGGTGAATTAATATGATGCTTAGTTTGGCCTCTCGGCTAAGGGAAGTTGGATGAGATGGTTGCAGGATAGCTTAGGATGAAAAAAGAAAGAACTGAAGATTCTGACTCTTGAATTTGTGGTAATAGTTCGAACTCGTGTTCTTCAAATCCGGAAGTACTTCAGATTCATACATAGACTAACACCTATGCTTGAAGTTTTCTCCGTGTTAATGGAGAAACAAGTTGATTTTTAAAAAATATCAAAGTGTTCTTGGAAGAAAAGGATATACGAGTATGATTTCTTTTTCACGAACTCAATAGTTGAGTTATTATTTTTTTTAAGTGTGTTACCAATATAAGAAATATTTCTGACATATAAGGGTTATTACCTAACTTACCTTTCTTTACGTGATAGTCATTTTTCTAGCTACACACCAGCAATGATCTAAGTCATCGGATAAGACTACAATGAATCATGATATAAAACTATACTAAGATACATCTATAAAAGCATAAGGAAAGTAGATAACGCATTGGGTTAAACTGGCTAGGTTTTATGACAAGACCACTTCGAGAAATCATGAAGATTTTATTAATGGAGAAATATTTGTTATAAAATAGGAAAGAAAACATTACGAATTCACAGCAAACCCTAGTTAGTTCTTGGCCTTTCAGAATCCTTGGCCTTTAACACTAAATCACTCCTAACCATTTATAGGCAGGCTCTTTATACATCAATTTTTTGCTAACAAAACTTGGTATAAAAAATCAAGGTGAACAAACTTCCTATACAAAAAAACCTTTCATATTATCTTCTATAAACAAAAACTATTTTCATTAAAAATGAGACAAAAACCTCATTTCACTTAATACTAATTAAACTTAGATTTTAATTATTTTCAATATATCCGAGTTACCCTTCCATATATAACCTAGGTATTTGATAGACACATTTTAGTATCTAAATTGCACCTTAGTTTCTATTAAGTTAGTATTCGATCTTGCAAATATTACGTGTTTTTATGCTTTTGTAGGTACATTTGAAGAATAAAGATTTGTGAAAAAATTGGCTCAAAAAAGTGATAAAGGCACCCAAGGACAAGTGTTATTGGCACCCCAAGAATGGATAAGGGACACCCTAGGATCGTCGAGTCAACCCAGCGGGTCAACCAGGCGATTCAACCCAGCGAGCCAGCGAGTCGACTCAGCCGGATCAGCCGATTCAACTCATCGGGAAAACTACTGGATGTGTTCAAATCGAGTGATTCGTAAGTTCTGTTGCTTCCAGATTGTTCCAAATACTAATAGATATCTCACACAAGTCATAAACAACAAAAGATCCCGTGAAATCATCTCGGAAATCATGTATTTGGCCGGAATCATGATTCGATTAGGATTGAGATTTATGGGCTGTTTTAGAGAGTTCTATTAGGTTTAGAACTCTCTCTAGGGTTTCTACTACCTATATAAACCAAGAGAAGCCAATAAAATCGACAACAAAAACCTATAGAAGAATTCCGAAAATTTCCGGTGAAGCTCCGTCAACGTCCGGTCACTGCTACTGCACCGGCCGGCTGTTCTTCATCCATCACCGTCGGAGAAGATGACTCAGCAACACTTACAACTGTTGCTGATTTGAATTTTCCTGTTGCGTATTGTTTCGAATCCTGTATTGCTTAAAACTCTCCTGTAACAGCTGAATCTTCACCTGTAACGCATATAAGCGTATCAAATCAGCTGTTACAGCGTTATTCACCTTTGTAATCGATATTTTGAGCAATGAAGAGGTCTTTTGAGCAATCTTTTTCCACCATGAGCTAAGTCTATTTATTGGGATGATGGATAAGGTACTTTTCTCAATTTTATGTGATTTAATTATTTTCTAATAATTATTTATAATTCTTTTGTTATTAGAATTGCATAGTTTTAAATAGTGAAAACGGTTTTCTTTCAACAGTTGTGCTTTTGCTTGATGGATTATGCTTGGTTAATTAATTTTGATAGTCCATGCTTGTGATTTACCTCTGTTTGTTAGCATAACAAAACCAATTTTGGCAATTACTTGCGCTTCAATTAATTTAAAAAGAATTATCTGATTAATCACATAGGTTGTTAGAATTACCTGATTCCTGATTCCTGGTCCTTTTAAAATTATTCAAAAATCATCTTTAGGTTATTTAGTCTTTTTCATACTCCTGGAATTTTCTAGAGTTAATTTAAATCATTATTTTCTAAGATCATTACCTTTACAAGTTCGAGAAACGATCACCTTATTTACCACTATAAAAATTACATCAATTTTTGGCGCCGCCGACGCGGACTTGTTTTTAGGTTTAGGGTTTTAGATTTATTTTAGGTTTTCATTTTTAGTTTTATTATTTTACTTTGTTCTATTTTACGTTTCTTTTGGTATTTCTCTTTTTGCTACAGGTTGAATTTTGGATCGAAAAGAGAGTACGCCAAAGTTTTGGAATTAAAGCTAAAGACTTGGAGTTAAAGGGAAAAGCTTAAAGAACGAAAAAGAAGATCGAAGATTTTATTTTTTTTAATTAGATTTTTAATTTATTTTAATTAGTTCTAATTAGTTTTAATTAGTTTAGAAAATTGTATTAGGGTTTTTATTAATTCTGTAGTTTTTCTTTTATTTTCGGACACCTTTTTGGACTTTCTTTTGGACATTTTTGGACATTTTATTATTTTTAAACCCTACGGAAGGGTAGTTTTAAATATCAAACTGTGTGCAGGGAAGGACGACAATTACGATATTGTCTCGGCCCCTCGGGTTCGCACACTATTGAAAAGGATATTAGTGGCCCGAGTCGACTTCAACGGTTCGTCGCCCGTCTAGTACGGGAGGTAAACTTCGACCAACCCACGAATCTCCTGTCAGTGGGTTTTCTGGACGCCTTTGTATGTATATATGTTGAGGACTGAATACGGAACTTAATTTTTGCATAGTAAAGGGCAAGGCCTGGCCATACAAGATAAGGTTTCGGATTTCATCACCGTCTCCTTCTTGCCCACCTTAGGAAAACGAAACCTACGCGAACCTAAGCCTAAAATCTTGACTAGAAAGAGACCTATAGGGTATCGAGCTTATTGGAAAATCGTTGAAAATGACTATACGGGTTACTTTATTAGCCTAACTCAAAGTTCAGGAAGATTATTTTAAGTTGATTAGAGCCGCCTTGTAACCCAGGGAAAAGTGCCAAAGAGACAGGGGTATCAAAGCTCCATTGAGCTTCTCCTGTTTCTCTTCGACTTAATCTAATTCAGATCGTTCTAAGAGGTTTGCCAAAATTATAACCAGTTGCTTTTTGAAAGAATAGAAGCTGGTCTAGAGACAATCTAAGTGGAACCATCATGCTTGTTGTTTGCTAGATTTAGGTTTGATTTGGTTGAGTCAGGGCACGATTGTGTTTGATTAATTGCTTGTTAGGATTTAATTTTTGTATGCCAAGGACGCCCTTAAGGCGAACTTGGGATAGAGACCCTCAAGGTAGGTTAATTAGTGGCAGACTTGTAGTTCACCTTAACCTTAAGAAGCCAACTGAAAGTGAATTAGTCACTCCCGAGACCGTGTCAGCAATGACATCTCTGAAGGATTTGTTGAATCCGACCCGGACCTCACGTCCATCTTGCATCAAGTTAGCCGCTACTGAAGCGAGCTACGAACTGAAACTCGGAATTATCCAGATGCTTCCATTATTCTTAGGAAAAGAAAACGAAAATCCCTATTTTCATGTTAGGGAATTCGAGGAAATATGTAGCACAATCAGAATTAGAGACTTGAATGACGAGTCTATTAAACTTAGATTATTTCCCTTTTCACTAAGAGATAAAGCCAAGTCGTGGTTGTATATCTTGGCCCCTCAGTCAATTGAAACCTATGCCTAACTCACTTCAGCTTTTATTCAGAAGTTCTTTCCTAGGAACAAAATTTCGTCTGTTAGGCAGAAAATATGCACGTTTTCCCAGCTAGAGGGAGAGTCTCTGTATGTGTATGTAGAAAGGTTCAATGACTTATTGTCCCAATGCCCAGACCACGGTATAGAGGAGTTAAGGCTAGTTCAAATCCTCTATGACGGTTTAGATTATGCATCTATAACCTTGGTCGAGTCTTTGTCAACCGGAGGGTTCGACAGTAAGACTCCTGCTGAGGCGATGAAACTTCTGAGGGACATCGCCGAGAAGACCCAGCAGTGGGAGAGCAGTAGAGAGCCAAAAAGAACAATTCTTCTAGGAAGAGGAAATGTTCATAGGGTAGAAGGATCTTTCGATTCAAAGGCCCAAATAGAAGCCTTATCTAGAAGGCTAGAACTGGTCGAAATGAATCAAGCTAGTAGTTCAAAGCCCAACCAATTCGAAGAGCAGTCTTTTGCTCTTTATAATAACACTAGATTTGATAACCAGAGAACGTTCGACCCGTATTCGGAATCTTATAACCCTGGATGGAGAAACCACTCGAACCTTTCCTGGTCGAAAGGCCAGGCTCAAGGTCGGTTTAGTAATGCTAAAGGTCCTCCAGGCTTCAGTTATCAGAATTCGGCTGGTCCAACTCAGCCCAGCAATGATGAAAAGTATGAGCAGAGGTTCCAATGCCTAGAAAAAGCTGTGTTTAGTTTACAAACCTAAGTCAGTGACATTGCTACGGCTCTGAGAGAGAGAGAACTTGGTAGGTTCCCTAGTCAACCCGAGATCAATCCTAGAGGATCCAATGGAATGTTGACTGGTGAGAAATCATCCAGTCATGTGAATGCAATTAGTACCCTTAGGAATGGTAAGGTAGTGGATAACAAGGTAACTAGGCCTGATAGTGAATAAACTGTAGTTCACCCTGGCCCAATAGTTGAAGAGACTGATAAAGCCTCTGAAGAGCCTGAGGCAACCCCTCAGAGAACCGATTTCATGCCTAGAGCCCCATACCCAAGGTTGTTAGCACCTACTAGGAAGGAATCCAATTTTAATGAAATAATGGAAGTTTTTAAGAAAGTCACGATCAACCTTCCATTATTAGATGCAATTAGGCAGATTCCTGCTTATTCCAAGTTTCTTAAGGACATGTGTACGCGAAAGCGAAAACTTAGCGTACATAAGAAAGCTTTTCTAGCTAGTCATGTAAATTCAATTATACAGAGTAGTACGGCCCTAAAGTACAAAGACCCAGGTTCCCCAACCATAGCTTGCACAATAGGAAACTACCGGGTAGAAAGAGCCTTACTCGATTTAGGAGCCAGTGTGAACTTACTGCCGTATCATGTGTACCTCCAGCTAGGACTAGGCGATTTGAAACCGACTCAGATGACTTTGCAGTTAGCTGATAGGTCTGTGAAAATTCCTCGTGTTGTCATAGAAGATGTTTTGATTGAAGTGGATAAATTTATTTATCCAGTGGACTTTGTTGTGCTTGATACCAGACCTGTGCCTGATCCAGAGAATCATATATCGGTTATACTAGGTCGCCCGTTCTTAGCAACATCTAACGCGATCATTAACTGTCGTAACGGTGTTATGAACTTGTCTTTTGGTAACATGACTATTGAGTTGAATATCTTCAACATTAGTAATCAACCACCCGAGCTAGATGACCCCACCTTAGAAACCGTCAACATGATAGAGACCCCAGTTCAGGAGTCATTACCAAACACTTTGATAGAAGACCCGTTAGAAAAATGTCTAGCCCACTTTGGATTAGAGTTTGATGAGTTAGGCCCATCAGAGACCTTACCTGTGGTTGTAGCTTCAGATTTGGATAGTGACCAAGAGAATAGGCTAGTAACCGTGCTTCAGGATAATCAGAAAGCCTTAGGAGGGACCATAGCAGATATTAAGGGAATTAGCCCAACAGTTTGTATGCACCAGATCCATTCAGAGGAGGAATCCAAACCGTCTAGGGAGATGCAGCGTAGGCTCGACCCGTTAGAAGATCCATTAGAGAAATGCCTAGCCAACTATAGAATTGATGGCGATAATGATAGGGTTATTAATGAAGTGAGCACTTTGTTAGGTTCTGCACCACCAGATTGTAATTTAGAAGAAGCAATTGACTATTTTCGAGAATCTGACGATCCAGAAATGAGGGAAATTGTTATTAGTCTATCTAGAGATACTGAAAACTCTAAGTTTGGGGGTGACTATCATTCTCCATGTGCTATACCATTAACTCTTAGGAAGGTCCCTAGCTTGGGACCTGATATATGCACGTCTGCCATTGTACAAGATCATCTTCGAGCTAGATCCAATGATCATCCTGTTCAGAAAGAAGTTCAGTTGCCAAAAACCCATCCTCTGGTCAATGTGGTTTACCTAGATAGGGATCAAAGTGTGTTCAGATTGTTTATCTTTGTAGTTTGCTGCTGTTTCCTTCTATTGTGGTTAACACTATTTGATTCAGATGATCCACAATTGTTCTGATTATTGCTATATGATTTAAGGAGGTAACTTATGCTCATGCGACACGGTAATATCTTTCCCTAATTCCTTTTCGTGCAGTGTTTAGAAACATTGAGGACACTGTTTATTTTAAGTTTGGGGGTATTGGGAGACTTTTTAGGATTAATAAGATTTGGAATTTAGAAGCATGCGAACAATTCAGGGTGACACTAACCACTCTAGGTAGATGGAAACTTAGCCATTTTGCTATAAGGATTGGTGTGCCCAGCTAGATGGTCTATTCATAAAGGAGACAGAGTTCAGGTGTTAGAAATAACATGATAGTTGTCACCACCACATTACGTTCTGTTTTATTGTTTGCAATTTCGTGTTTCTCTGAGAGTATTGGTGGGTCCTAGAATCGACATGTTAATTAGCACTGGAATGACATTTAGTGTGTTGAGATCATGCCCCACATGAATAATACGTTAGTGTTTTAGAGTTATGTGTGTGGTCCCCCTGTCTCCGTCGCCTAAGCAAGCGTGGAATGCAGGATCCATGGGATCACACATGTATTAGGTGTCAGAAAAAAAAATCGAAAAAAAAAGAAAAAAAAATAAAGAAAATGAAAAAAAATCGAAAAAAGTTAGAAAAAAAAATTGAGAAAAAAAATAGTATTTGGTATTTTAAAGTTCTTCCTGTCTCCGTCGCCTAAGCAAGCGTGGAACACAGGATCCATGGGAACTTGTAAATATTTTAGTTAGTAGTAACCGTTGAAAATAAATGGGGAGTATCTCGACACACTAGATTTCATCTTGGTACTGACCTTCAGACAGATATGGGACACATCGTTCGCCTCGGTCAACATTGCGATCTTCTACAGTCTCGTTCATCTTCTAAGTCTTTTCATGTGATGGGTGGTTAGACAATTATCTGAGTAGAACTCTGTTGTCTTATATATGAATTTTAGTATGCTTGAGTTAACACTCGTGTACACTGATTGGACCCATAAAAGGTAATGGTTCCTATAGCCGAATAATTGAGTAGCCAACTAACTAGCTTGTTTAGTGTCTATCCTTAATCGTTCACGTGTTGCTAAGATCTAGATTCAGGTTTTGTGGGTATACCTCTTGTAAACCCTCACGAGACAAAACTCGTCCACTAGGGACACCTAGGGGTTTAACGGCTTACTGCATACGCTAAATGTAGTCACGATTCCTGCGAAAGTGAGTTAGGATTTTTACTTTATTTTTAGAGTAGTTTGCTCGAGGACT